>OVBN01000118.1:0-29932 GCA_900406565.1 Turritis glabra | reverse complement strand
GAATATGAATACCAAAGTTTACCAAAACCTCTCAACACATTCTAACCTAGTTTCATTTTCCAAACATAAACTCTTCACATTCATTAAGGTTGCGTGAGCTTTCGCTACAAGCACTATTCAGGGTAGACGACGCTAAGGGATTTAAGGCTATTGAGAGGTGAAGTTCAGAGTGTTTAAGGGTTACCGGCGCTCGTAGAGGATGCAGGATATCGCACAAAATTGTAAGAGAGAATGGTCCATTTGAGTTCCACATTCTCTAAACCACTTTTCCTCCATTTTCGCCAAGTCTCTCCGTGAGCTTCAATCCTCCATTCCAGCCACCTTTTAGACCTAAAATGACTCAAAATAAAATAAAAGACTCGAAATTACCTACAAAACAAAGGTTAGAATGCGTCAAAAACGTATTATATCAATTCCCCAGACTTAGATCTTTGTTTGTCCTCAAACAAATTCAAGACCAAGTGAAAGAGAAGGGTTTGAAAACGCGGGAACTCTCTCATCCTCAGTGAACCGAGTAAACAACCTCAACCTGCAGACCACATAATCCAGAATATGAATACCAAAGCTTTACCAAAACCTCTCAACAAATTTCTCAACCTAGTTTCATTTTTCAAACATAAACTCTTCACATTCATTAAAGGTTGCGTGAGCTTCTCGCTACAAGCACTATTCAGGGTAGACGACGCTAAGGGATTTAAGGCTATTGAGAGGTGAAGTTCAGAGTGTTTAAGGGTTACCGGCGCTGTAGAGGATGCAGGATATCGCAAAAAATTGTAAGAGAGAATGGTCCATTTGAGTTCCACATTCTCTAAACCACTTTTCCTCCATTTTCGCCAAGTCTCTCCTGAGCTTCAATTCCTCCATTCCAGCCACCTTTTAGACCTAAATGACTCAAAATAAAATAAAAACTCGATAATTACCTACAAAACAAAGGTTAGAATGCGTCAAAAATGCATTATAAAATTCCTCCAGACTTAGATCTTTGTTTGTCCTCAAACAAATTGAAGACCAAGTGAAAGAGAAGGTTGAAAAGCGGGAATCTCTCATCCTCAGTGAACGCGAGTAAACAAACCCTCAACCTGCAGACCACATAATCCAGAATATGAATAGCAAAGCTTTACCAAAACCTCTCAACACATTTCAACCTAGTTTCATTTTCCAAACATAAACTCTTCACATTCATTAAAGGTTGCGTGAGCTTCTCGCTACAAGCACTATTCAGGGTAGACGACGCTAAGGGATTTAAGGCTATTGAGAGGTGAAGTTCAGAGTGTTTAAGGGTTACCGGCGCTCGTAGAGGATGCAGGATATCGCACAAAATTGTAAGAGAGAATGGTCCATCTGAGTTCCACATTCTCTAAACCACTTTTCCTCCATTTTCGCCAAGTCTCTCCGTGAGCTTCATTCTCCATTCAGCCACCTTTTAACCTAAATGACTAAAAAAAATAAAAACTCGATAATACCTACAAAAAAAGGTTAGAATGCGCAAAAATATTATATTAAATTCCAGACTTAGATCTTTGTTTGTCCTCAAACAAATTCAAGACCAAGTGAAAGAGAAGGTTTGAAAACGCGGAACTCTCTCATCCTCAGTGAACCGAGTAAACAACCCTCAACCTGCAGACCACATAATCCAGAATATGAATAGCAAAGCTTTACCAAAACCTCTCACACATTCTCAACCTAGTTTCATTTTCAAACATAAACTCTTCACATTCATTAAAGGTTGCGTGAGCTTCTCGCTACAAGCACTATTCAGGGTAGACGACGCTAAGGGATTTAAGGCTATTGAGAGGTGAAGTTCAGAGTGTTTAAGGGTTACCGGCGCTCGTAGAGGATGCAGGATATCGCAAAAATTGTAAGAGAGAATGGTCCATTTGAGTTCCACATTCTCTAAACCACTTTTCCTCCATTTTCGCCAAGTCTCTCCGTGAGCTTCAATCCTCCATTCCAGCCACCTTTAGACCTAAAATGACTCAAAATAAAATAAAAGACTCGATAATACCTACAAAACAAAGGTTAGAATGCGTCCAAAAATATTATATCAATTCCCCAGACTTAGATCTTTGTTTGTCCTCAAACAAATTCAAGACCAAGTGAAAGAGAAGGGTTTGAAAACGCGGGAACTCTCTCATCCTCAGTGAACCGAGTAAACAACCCTCAACCTACAGACTACATAATCCAGAATATGAATACCAAAGCTTTACCAAAACCTCTCAACACATTCTCAACCTAGTTTCATTTTCCAAACATAAACTCTTCACATTCATTAAAGGTTGCGTGAGCTTCTCGCTACAAGCACTATTCAGGGTAGACGACGCTAAGGGATTTAAGGCTATTGAGAGTGAAGTTCAGAGTGTTTAAGGGTTACCCGGCGCTCGTAGAGGATGCAGGATATCGCACAAAATTGTAAGAGAGAATGGGTCCATTTGAGTTCCACATTCTCTAAACCACTTTCCTCCATTTTCGCCAAGTCTCTCTCGTGAGCTTCAATCCTCCATTCCAGCCACCTTTTAGACCTAAAATGACTCAAAATAAAATAAAAGACTCGATAATACCTACAAAACAAAGGTTAGAATGCGTCAAAAAGTATTATATCAATTCCCCAGACTTAGATCTTTGTTTGTCCTCAAACAAATTGAAGACCAAGTGAAAGAGAAGGGTTTGAAAACGCGGGAACTCTCTCATCCTCAGTGAACGAGTAAACAACCCTCAACCTGCAGACCACATAATCCAGAATATGAATAGCAAAGCTTTACCAAAACTCTCAACACATTCTTCAACCTAGTTTCATTTTCAAAAAATAAACTCTTCACATTCATTAAAGGTTGCGTGAGCTTCTCGCTACAAGCACTATTCAGGGTAGACGACGCTAAGGGATTTAAGGCTATTGAGAGGTGAAGTTCAGAGTGTTTAAGGGTTACCCGGCGCTCGTAGAGGATGCAGGATATCGCACAAAATTGTAAGAGAGAATGGGTCCATTTGAGTTCCACATTCTCTAAACCACTTTTCCTCCATTTTCGCCAAGTCTCTCCGTGAGCTTCAATCCTCCATTCCAGCCACCTTTTAGACCTAAAATGACTCAAATAAAATAAAAGACTCGATAATTACCTACAAACAAAGGTTAGAATGCGTCAAAAATGCATTATATCAATTCCCCAGACTTAGATCTTTGTTTGTCCTCAAACAAATTCAAGACCAAGTGAAAGAGAAGGGTTTGAAAATGCGGGAACTCTCTCATCCTCAGTGAACCGAGTAAACAAACCCTCAAACCTGCAGACCACATAATCCAGAATATGAATAGCCAAAGCTTTACCAAAACCTCTCAACACATTTCTCAACCTAGTTTCATTTTCCAAACATAAACTCTTCACATTCATTAAAGGTTGCGTGAGCTTCTCGCTACAAGCACTATTCAGGGTAGACGACGCTAAGGGATTTAAGGCTATTGAGAGGTGAAGTTCAGAGTGTTTAAGGGTTACCCGGCGCTCGTAGAGGATGCAGGATATCGCACAAAAATTGTAAGAGAGAATTGGTCCATTTGAGTTCCACATTCTCTAAACCACTTTTCCTCCATTTTCGCCAAGTCTCTCCGTGAGCTTCAATCCTCCATTCCAGCCACCTTTTTAGACCTAAAATGACTCAAAATAAAATAAAAGACTCGATAATTACCTACAAAAACAAAGGTTAGAATGCGTCAAAAAACGTATTATATCAATTCCCCCAGACTTAGATCTTTGTTTGTCCTCAAACAAATTCAAGACCAAGTGAAAGAGAAGGGTTTGAAAACGCGGGAACTCTCTCATCCTCAGTGAACCGAGTAAACAACCCTCAACCTGCAGACCACATAATCCAGAATATGAATAGCAAAGCTTTACCAAAACCTCTCAACACATTCTCAACCTAGTTTCATTTTCAAACATAAACTCTTCACATTCATTAAAGGTTGCGTGAGCTTCTCGCTACAAGCACTATTCAGGGTAGACGACGACTAAGGGATTTAAGGCTATTGAGAGGTGAAGTTCAGAGTGTTTAAGGGTTACCGGCGCTCGTAGAGGATGCAGGATATCGCACAAAATTGTAAGAGAGAATGGTCCATCTGAGTTCCACATTCTCTAAACCACTTTTCCTCCATTTTCGCCAAGTTCTCTCCGTGAGCTTCAATCCTCCATTCCAGCCACCTTTTAGACCTAAAATGACTCAAAATAAAATAAAAGACTCGATAATTACCTACAAAACAAAGGTTAGAATGCGTCAAAAACGTATTATATCAATTCCCCAGACTTAGATCTTTGTTTGTCCTCAAACAAATTCAAGACCAAGTGAAAGAGAAGGGTTTGAAAACGCGGGAACTCTCTCATCCTCAGTGAACCGAGTAAACAACCCTCAACCTACAGACCACATAATCCAGAATATGAATAGCAAAGCTTTACCAAAACCTCTCAACACATTCTCAACCTAGTTTCATTTTCCAAACATAAACTCTTCACATTCATTAAAGGTTGCGTGAGCTTCTCGCTACAAGCACTATTCAGGGTAGACGACGCTAAGGGATTTAAGGCTATTGAGAGGTGAAGTTCAGAGTGTTTAAGGTTACCCGGCGCTCGTAGAGGATGCAGGATATCGCACAAAATTGTAAGAGAGAATTGGTCCATCTGAGTTCCACATTCTCTAAACCACTTTTCCTCTATTTTCGCCAAGTCTCTCCGTGAGCTTCAATTCTCCATTCCAGCCACCTTTTAGACCTAAAATGACTCAAAATAAAATAAAAGACTCGATAATTACCTACAAAACAAAGGTTAGAATGCGTCAAAAACGTATTATATCAATTCCCCCAGACTTAGATCTTTGTTTGTCCTCAAACAAATTCAAGACCAAGTGAAAGAGAAGGGTTTGAAAACGCGGGAACTCTCTCATCCTCAGTGAACCGAGTAAACAACCCTCAACCTGCAGACCACATAATCCAGAATATGAATAGCAAAGCTTTACCAAAACCTCTCAACACATTCTCAACCTAGTTTCATTTTCAAACATAAACTCTTCACATTCATTAAAGGTTGCGTGAGCTTCTCGCTACAAGCACTATTCAGGGTAGACGACGCTAAGGGATTTAAGGCTATTGAGAGGTGAAGTTCAGAGTGTTTAATGGTTACCCGGCGCTCGTAGAGGATGCAGGATATCGCACAAAATTGTAAGAGAGAATGGGCCCATTTGAGTTCCACATTCTCTAAACCACTCTTCCTCCATTTTCGCCAAGTCTCTCCGTGAGCTTCAATCCTCCATTCCAGCCACCTTTTAGACCTAAAATGACTCAAAATAAAATAAAAGACTCGATAATTACCTACCAAAACAAAGGTTAGAATGCGTCAAAAAAATATTATATCAATTCCCCCAGACTTAGATCTTTGTTTGTCCTCAAACAAATTCAAGACCAAGTGAAAGAGAAGGGTTTGAAAACGCGGGAACTCTCTCATCCTCAGTGAACCGAGTAAACAACCCTCACCTGCAGACCACATAATCCAGAATATGAATAGCAAAGCTTTACCAAAACCTCTCAACACATTCTCAACCTAGTTTCATTTTGCAAACATAAACTCTTCACATTCATTAAAGGTTGCGTGAGCTTCTCGCTACAAGCACTAT
Organism: Turritis glabra; assembly: GCA_900406565.1. Classification (NCBI taxonomy): domain Eukaryota; kingdom Viridiplantae; phylum Streptophyta; class Magnoliopsida; order Brassicales; family Brassicaceae; genus Turritis; species Turritis glabra. The sequence continues at coordinate 24,289 of OVBN01000118.1, read as the reverse complement.
TCAGGGTAGACGACGCTAAGGGATTTAGGCTATTGAGAGGTGAAGTTCAGAGTGTTTAAGGGTTACCCGGCGCTCGTAGAGGATGCAGGATATCGCACAAAATTGTAAGAGAGAATGGTCCATTTGAGTTCCACATTCTCTAAACCACTTTTCCTCCATTTTCGCCAAGTCTCTCCGTGAGCTTCAATCCTCCATTCCAGCCACCTTTTAGACCTAAAATGACTCAAAATAAAATAAAAGACTCGATAATTACCTACAAAACAAAGGTTAGAATGCGTCAAAAACGTATTATATCAATTCCCCAGACTTAGATCTTTGTTTGTCCTCAAACAAATTCAAGACCAAGTGAAAGAGAAGGGTTTGAAAACGCGGGAACTCTCTCATCCTCAGTGAACCGAGTAAAAACCCTCAACCTACAGACCACATAATCCAGAATATGAATAGCAAAGCTTTACCAAAACCTCTCAACACATTCTCAACCTAGTTTCATTTTCCAAACATAAACTCTTCACATTCATTAAAGGTTGCGTGAGCTTCTCGCTACAAGCACTATTCAGGGTAGACGACGCTAAGGGATTTAAGGCTATTGAGAGGTGAAGTTCAGAGTGTTTAAGGGTTACCCGGCGCTCGTAGAGGATGCAGGATATCGCACAAAATTGTAAGAGAGAATTGGTCCATCTGAGTTCCACATTCTCTAAACCACTTTTCCTCCATTTTCGCCAAGTCTCTCCGTGAGCTTCAATCCTCCATTCCAGCCACCTTTTAGACCTAAAATGACTCAAAATAAAATAAAAGACTCGATAATTACCTACAAAACAAAGGTTAGAATGCGTCAAAAACGTATTATATCAATTCCCCCAGACTTAGATCTTTGTTTGTCCTCAAACAAATTCAAGACCAAGTGAAAGAGAAGGGTTTGAAAACGCGGGAACTCTCTCATCCTCAGTGAACCGAGTAAACAACCCTCAACCTACAGACCACATAATCCAGAATATGAATAGCAAAGCTTTACCAAAACCTCTCAACACATTCTCAACCTAGTTTCATTTTCCAAACATAAACTCTTCACATTCATTAAAGGTTGCGTGAGCTTCTCGCTACAAGCACTATTCAGGGTAGACGACGCTAAGGGATTTAAGGCTATTGAGAGGTGAAGTTCAGAGTGTTTAAGGGTTACCCGCGCTCGTAGAGGATGCAGGATATCGCACAAAATTGTAAGAGAGAATGGTCCATTTGAGTTCCACATTCTCTAAACCACTCTTCCTCATTTTCGCCAAGTCTCTCCGTGAGCTTCAATCCTCCATTCCAGCCACCTTTTAGACCTAAAATGACTCAAAATAAAATAAAAGACTCGATAATTACCTACAAAACAAAGGTTAGAATGCGTCAAAAACGTATTTATATCAATTCCCCAGACTTAGATCTTTGTTTGTCCTCAAACAAATTCAAGACCAAGTGAAAGAGAAGGGTTTGAAAACGCGGGAACTCTCTCATCCTCAGTGAACCGAGTAAACAACCCTCAACCTGCAGACCACATAATCCAGAATATGAATAGCAAAGCTTTACCAAAACCTCTCAACACATTCTCAACCTAGTTTCATTTTCCAAACATAAACTCTTCACATTCATTAAAGGTTGCGTGAGCTTCTCGCTACAAGCACTATTCAGGGTAGACGACGCTAAGGGATTTAAGGCTATTGAGAGGTGAAGTTCAGAGTGTTTAAGGGTTACCCGGCGCTCGTAGAGGATGCAGGATATCGCACAAAATTGTAAGAGAGAATGGGTCCATTTGAGTTCCACATTCTCTAAACCACTTTTCCTCCATTTTCGCCAAGTCTCTCCGTGAGCTTCAATCCTCCATTCCAGCCACCTTTTAGACCTAAAATGACTCAAAATAAAATAAAAGACTCGATAATTACCTACAAAACAAAGGTTAGAATGCGTCAAAAACGTATTATATCAATTCCCCAGACTTAGATCTTTGTTTGTCCTCAAACAAATTCAAGACCAAGTGAAAGAGAAGGGTTTGAAAACGCGGGAACTCTCTCATCCTCAGTGAACCGAGTAAACAACCCTCAACCTGCAGACCACATAATCCAGAATATGAATAGCAAAGCTTTACCAAAACCTCTCAACACATTCTCAACCTAGTTTCATTTTCCAAACATAAACTCTTCACATTCATTAAAGGTTGCGTGAGCTTCTCGCTACAAGCACTATTCAGGGTAGACGACGCTAAGGGATTTAAGGCTATTGAGAGGTGAAGTTCAGAGTGTTTAAGGGTTACCCGGCGCTCGTAGAGGATGCAGGATATCGCACAAAATTGTAAGAGAGAATGGTCCATTTGAGTTCCACATTCTCTAAACCACTTTTCCTCTATTTTCGCCAAGTCTCTCCGTGAGCTTCAATCCTCCATTCCAGCCACCTTTTAGACCTAAAATGACTCAAAATAAAATAAAAGACTCGATAAATTACCTACAAAACAAAGGTTAGAATGCGCCAAAAACGTATTATATCAATTCCCCCAGACTTAGATCTTTGTTTGTCCTCAAACAAATTCAAGACCAAGTGAAAGAGAAGGGTTTGAAAACGCGGGAACTCTCTCATCCTCAGTGAACCGAGTAAACAACCTCAACCTGCAGACCACATAATCCAGAATATGAATAGCAAAGCTTTACCAAAACCTCTCAACACATTCTCAACCTAGTTTCATTTTCCAAACATAAACTCTTCACATTCATTAAAGGTTGCGTGAGCTTCTCGCTACAAGCACTATTCAGGGTAGACGACGCTAAGGGATTTAAGGCTATTGAGAGGTGAAGTTCAGAGTGTTTAAGGGTTACCGGCGCTCGTAGAGGATGCAGGATATCGCACAAAATTGTAAGAGAGAATGGGTCCATTTGAGTTCCACATTCTCTAAACCACTTTTCCTCCATTTTCGCCAAGTCTCTCCGTGAGCTTCAATCCTCCATTCCAGCCACCTTTTAGACCTAAAATGACTCAAAATAAAATAAAAGACTCGATAATTACCTACAAAACAAAGGTTAGAATGCGTCAAAAACGTATTATATCAATTCCCCCAGACTTAGATCTTTGTTTGTCCTCAAACAAATTCAAGACCAAGTGAAAGAGAAGGGTTTGAAAACGCGGGAACTCTCTCATCCTCAGTGAACCGAGTAAACAACCCTCAACCTGCAGACCACATAATCCAGAATATGAATAGCAAAGCTTTACCAAAACCTCTCAACACATTCTCAACCTAGTTTCATTTTCCAAACATAAACTCTTCACATTCATTAAAGGTTGCGTGAGCTTCTCGCTACAAGCACTATTCAGGGTAGACGACGCTAAGGGATTTAAGGCTATTGAGAGGTGAAGTTCAGAGTGTTTAAGGGTTACCCGGCGCTCGTAGAGGATGCAGGATATCGCACAAAATTGTAAGAGAGAATGGTCCATTTGAGTTCCACATTCTCTAAACCACTTTTCCTCTATTTTCGCCAAGTCTCTCCGTGAGCTTCAATCCTCCATTCCAGCCACCTTTTAGACCTAAAATGACTCAAAATAAAATAAAAGACTCGATAATTACCTACAAAACAAAGGTTAGAATGCGTCAAAAACGTATTATATCAATTCCCCAGACTTAGATCTTTGTTTGTCCTCAAACAAATTCAAGACCAAGTGAAAGAGAAGGGTTTGAAAACGCGGGAACTCTCTCATCCTCAGTGAACCGAGTAAAAACCCTCAACCTGCAGACCACATAATCCAGAATATGAATAGCAAAGCTTTACCAAAACCTCTCAACACATTCTCAACCTAGTTTCATTTTCCAAACATAAACTCTTCACATTCATTAAAGGTTGCGTGAGCTTCTCGCTACAAGCACTATTCAGGGTAGACGACGCTAAGGGATTTAAGGCTATTGAGAGGTGAAGTTCAGAGTGTTTAAGGGTTACCCGGCGCTCGTAGAGGATTGCAGGATATCGCACAAAATTGTAAGAGAGAATGGTCCATTTGAGTTCCACATTCTCTAAACCACTTTTCCTCCATTTTCGCCAAGTCTCTCCGTGAGCTTCAATCTCCATTCCAGCCACCTTTTAGACCTAAAATGACTCAAAATAAAATAAAAGACTCGATAATTACCTACAAAACAAAGGTTAGAATGCGTCAAAAACGTATTATATCAATTCCCCCAGACTTAGATCTTTGTTTGTCCTCAAACAAATTCAAGACCAAGTGAAAGAGAAGGGTTTGAAAACGCGGGAACTCTCTCATCCTCAGTGAACCGAGTAAACAACCCTCAACCTGCAGACCACATAATCCAGAATATGAATAGCAAAGCTTTACCAAAACCTCTCAACACATTCTCAACCTAGTTTCATTTTCCAAACATAAACTCTTCACATTCATTAAAGGTTGCGTGAGCTTCTCGCTACAAGCACTATTCAGGGTAGACGACGCTAAGGGATTTAAGGCTATTGAGAGGTGAAGTTCAGAGTGTTTAAGGGTTACCCGGCGCTCGTAGAGGATGCAGGATATCGCACAAAATTGTAAGAGAGAATGGGTCCATTTGAGTTCCACATTCTCTAAACCACTTTTCCTCCATTTTCGCCAAGTCTCTCGTGAGCTTCAATCCTCCATTCCAGCCACCTTTTAGACCTAAAATGACTCAAAATAAAATAAAAGACTCGATAATTACCTACAAAACAAAGGTTAGAATGCGTCAAAAACGTATTATATCAATTCCCCAGACTTAGATCTTTGTTTGTCCTCAAACAAATTCAAGACCAAGTGAAAGAGAAGGGTTTGAAAACGCGGGAACTCTCTCATCCTCAGTGAACCGAGTAAACAACCCTCAACCTGCAGACCACATAATCCAGAATATGAATAGCAAAGCTTTACCAAAACCTCTCAACACATTCTCAACCTAGTTTCATTTTCCAAACATAAACTCTTCACATTCATTAAAGGTTGCGTGAGCTTCTCGCTACAAGCACTATTCAGGGTAGACGACGCTAAGGGATTTAAGGCTATTGAGAGGTGAAGTTCAGAGTGTTTAAGGGTTACCCGGCGCTCGTAGAGGATGCAGGATATCGCACAAAATTGTAAGAGAGAATGGGTCCATTTGAGTTCCACATTCTCTAAACCACTTTTCCTCATTTTCGCCAAGTCTCTCCGTGAGCTTCAATCCTCCATTCCAGCCACCTTTTAGACCTAAAATGACTCAAAATAAAATAAAAGACTCGATAATTACCTACAAAACAAAGGTTAGAATGCGTCAAAAACGTATTATATCAATTCCCCCAGACTTAGATCTTTGTTTGTCCTCAAACAAATTCAAGACCAAGTGAAAGAGAAGGGTTTGAAAACGCGGGAACTCTCTCATCCTCAGTGAACCGAGTAAACAACCCTCAACCTGCAGACCACATAATCCAGAATATGAATAGCAAAGCTTTACCAAAACCTCTCAACACATTCTCAACCTAGTTTCATTTTCCAAACATAAACTCTTCACATTCATTAAAGGTTGCGTGAGCTTCTCGCTACAAGCACTATTCAGGGTAGACGACGCTAAGGGATTTAAGGCTATTGAGAGGTGAAGTTCAGAGTGTTTAAGGGTTACCCGGCGCTCGTAGAGGATGCAGGATATCGCACAAAATTGTAAGAGAGAATGGGTCCATTTGAGTTCCACATTCTCTAAACCACTTTTCCTCTATTTTCGCCAAGTCTCTCCGTGAGCTTCAATCCTCCATTCCAGCCACCTTTTAGACCTAAAATGACTCAAAATAAAATAAAAGACTCGATAATTACCTACAAAACAAAGGTTAGAATGCGTCAAAAACGTATTATATCAATTCCCCAGACTTAGATCTTTGTTTGTCCTCAAACAAATTCAAGACCAAGTGAAAGAGAAGGGTTTGAAAACGCGGGAACTCTCTCATCCTCAGTGAACCGAGTAAACAACCCTCAACCTGCAGACCACATAATCCAGAATATGAATAGCAAAGCTTTACCAAAACCTCTCAACACATTCTCAACCTAGTTTCATTTTCCAAACATAAACTCTTCACATTCATTAAAGGTTGCGTGAGCTTCTCGCTACAAGCACTATTCAGGGTAGACGACGCTAAGGGATTTAAGGCTATTGAGAGGTGAAGTTCAGAGTGTTTAAGGGTTACCCGGCGCTCGTAGAGGATGCAGGATATCGCACAAAATTGTAAGAGAGAATGGTCCATTTGAGTTCCACATTCTCTAAACCACTTTTCCTCCATTTTCGCCAAGTCTCTCCGTGAGCTTCAATCCTCCATTCCAGCCACCTTTTAGACCTAAAATGACTCAAAATAAAATAAAAGACTCGATAATTACCTACAAAACAAAGGTTAGAATGCGTCAAAAACGTATTATATCAATTCCCCAGACTTAGATCTTTGTTTGTCCTCAAACAAATTCAAGACCAAGTGAAAGAGAAGGGTTTGAAAACGCGGGAACTCTCTCATCCTCAGTGAACCGAGTAAACAACCCTCAACCTGCAGACCACATAATCCAGAATATGAATAGCAAAGCTTTACCAAAACCTCTCAACACATTCTCAACCTAGTTTCATTTTCCAAACATAAACTCTTCACATTCATTAAAGGTTGCGTGAGCTTCTCGCTACAAGCACTATTCAGGGTAGACGACGCTAAGGGATTTAAGGCTATTGAGAGGTGAAGTTCAGAGTGTTTAAGGGTTACCCGGCGCTCGTAGAGGATGCAGGATATCGCACAAAATTGTAAGAGAGAATGGTCCATTTGAGTTCCACATTCTCTAAACCACTTTTCCTCCATTTTCGCCAAGTCTCTCCGTGAGCTTCAATCCTCCATTCCAGCCACCTTTTAGACCTAAAATGACTCAAAATAAAATAAAAGACTCGATAATTACCTACAAAACAAAGGTTAGAATGCGTCAAAAACGTATTATATCAATTCCCCCAGACTTAGATCTTTGTTTGTCCTCAAACAAATTCAAGACCAAGTGAAAGAGAAGGGTTTGAAAACGCGGGAACTCTCTCATCCTCAGTGAACCGAGTAAACAACCTCAACCTGCAGACCACATAATCCAGAATATGAATAGCAAAGCTTTACCAAAACCTCTCAACACATTCTCAACCTAGTTTCATTTTCAAACATAAACTCTTCACATTCATTAAAGGTTGCGTGAGCTTCTCGCTACAAGCACTATTCAGGGTAGACGACGCTAAGGGATTTAAGGCTATTGAGAGGTGAAGTTCAGAGTGTTTAAGGGTTACCCGGCGCTCGTAGAGGATGCAGGATATCGCACAAAATTGTAAGAGAGAATGGGCCATTTGAGTTCCACATTCTCTAAACCACTTTTCCTCATTTTCGCCAAGTCTCTCCGTGAGCTTCAATCCTCCATTCCAGCCACCTTTTAGACCTAAAATGACTCAAAATAAAATAAAAGACTCGATAAATTACCTACAAAACAAAGGTTAGAATGCGTCAAAAACGTATTATATCAATTCCCCAGACTTAGATCTTTGTTTGTCCTCAAACAAATTCAAGACCAAGTGAAAGAGAAGGGTTTGAAAACGCGGGAACTCTCTCATCCTCAGTGAACCGAGTAAAAACCCTCAACCTGCAGACCACATAATCCAGAATATGAATAGCAAAGCTTTACCAAAACCTCTCAACACATTCTCAACCTAGTTTCATTTTCCAAACATAAACTCTTCACATTCATTAAAGGTTGCGTGAGCTTCTCGCTACAAGCACTATTCAGGGTAGACGACGCTAAGGGATTTAAGGCTATTGAGAGGTGAAGTTCAGAGTGTTTAAGGGTTACCCGGCGCTCGTAGAGGATGCAGGATATCGCACAAAATTGTAAGAGAGAATGGGTCCCATTTGAGTTCCACATTCTCTAAACCACTTTTCCTCTATTTTCGCCAAGTCTCTCAGTGAGCTTCAATCCTCCATTCCAGCCACCTTTTAGACCTAAAATGACTCAAAATAAAATAAAAGACTCGATAATTACCTACAAAACAAAGGTTAGAATGCGTCAAAAACGTATTATATCAATTCCCCCAGACTTAGATCTTTGTTTGTCCTCAAACAAATTCAAGACCAAGTGAAAGAGAAGGGTTTGAAAACGCGGGAACTCTCTCATCCTCAGTGAACCGAGTAAACAACCCTCAACCTGCAGACCACATAATCCAGAATATGAATAGCAAAGCTTTACCAAAACCTCTCAACACATTCTCAACCTAGTTTCATTTTCCAAACATAAACTCTTCACATTCATTAAAGGTTGCGTGAGCTTCTCGCTACAAGCACTATTCAGGGTAGACGACGCTAAGGGATTTAAGGCTATTGAGAGGTGAAGTTCAGAGTGTTTAAGGGTTACCTGGCGCTCGTAGAGGATGCAGGATATCGCACAAAATTGTAAGAGAGAATGGGTCCATTTGAGTTCCACATTCTCTAAACCACTTTTCCTCCATTTTCGCCAAGTCTCTCCGTGAGCTTCAATCCTCCATTCCAGCCACCTTTTAGACCTAAAATGACTCAAAATAAAATAAAAGACTCGATAATTACCTACAAAACAAAGGTTAGAATGCGTCAAAAACGTATTATATCAATTCCCCCAGACTTAGATCTTTGTTTGTCCTCAAACAAATTCAAGACCAAGTGAAAGAGAAGGGTTTGAAAACGCGGGAACTCTCTCATCCTCAGTGAACCGAGTAAACAACCCTCAACCTGCAGACCACATAATCCAGAATATGAATAGCAAAGCTTTACCAAAACCTCTCAACACATTCTCAACCTAGTTTCATTTTCCAAACATAAACTCTTCACATTCATTAAAGGTTGCGTGAGCTTCTCGCTACAAGCACTATTCAGGGTAGACGACGCTAAGGGATTTAAGGCTATTGAGAGGTGAAGTTCAGAGTGTTTAAGGGTTACCCGGCGCTCGTAGAGGATGCAGGATATCGCACAAAATTGTAAGAGAGAATGGTCCATTTGAGTTCCACATTCTCTAAACCACTTTTCCTCATTTTCGCCAAGTCTCTCCGTGAGCTTCAATCCTCCATTCCAGCCACCTTTTAGACCTAAAATGACTCAAAATAAAATAAAAGACTCGATAATTACCTACAAAACAAAGGTTAGAATGCGTCAAAAACGTATTATATCAATTCCCCCAGACTTAGATCTTTGTTTGTCCTCAAACAAATTCAAGACCAAGTGAAAGAGAAGGGTTTGAAAACGCGGGAACTCTCTCATCCTCAGTGAACCGAGTAAACAACCCTCAACCTGCAGACCACATAATCCAGAATATGAATAGCAAAGCTTTACCAAAACCTCTCAACACATTCTCAACCTAGTTTCATTTTCCAAACATAAACTCTTCACATTCATTAAAGGTTGCGTGAGCTTCTCGCTACAAGCACTATTCAGGGTAGACGACGCTAAGGGATTTAAGGCTATTGAGAGGTGAAGTTCAGAGTGTTTAAGGGTTACCCGGCGCTCGTAGAGGATGCAGGATATCGCACAAAATTGTAAGAGAGAATGGTCCATTTGAGTTCCACATTCTCTAAACCACTTTCCTCTATTTTCGCCAAGTCTCTCCGTGAGCTTCAATCCTCCATTCCAGCCACCTTTTAGACCTAAAATGACTCAAAATAAAATAAAAGACTCGATAATTACCTACAAAACAAAGGTTAGAATGCGTCAAAAACGCATTATATCAATTCCCCAGACTTAGATCTTTGTTTGTCCTCAAACAAATTCAAGACCAAGTGAAAGAGAAGGTTTGAAAACGCGGGAACTCTCTCATCCTCAGTGAACCGAGTAAACAACCCTCAACCTGCAGACCACATAATCCAGAATATGAATAGCAAAGCTTTACCAAAACCTCTCAACACATTCTCAACCTAGTTTCATTTTCCAAACATAAACTCTTCACATTCATTAAAGGTTGCGTGAGCTTCTCGCTACAAGCACTATTCAGGGTAGACGACGCTAAGGGATTTAAGGCTATTGAGAGGTGAAGTTCAGAGTGTTTAAGGGTTACCCGGCGCTCGTAGAGGATGCAGGATATCGCACAAAATTGTAAGAGAGAATGGGTCCATTGAGTTCCACATTCTCTAAACCACTTTCCTCATTTTCGCCAAGTCTCTCCGTGAGCTTCAATCCTCCATTCCAGCCACCTTTTAGACCTAAAATGACTCAAAATAAAATAAAAGACTCGATAATTACCTACAAAACAAAGGTTAGAATGCGTCAAAAACGTATTATATCAATTCCCCAGACTTAGATCTTTGTTTGTCCTCAAACAAATTCAAGACCAAGTGAAAGAGAAGGGTTTGAAAACGCGGGAACTCTCTCATCCTCAGTGAACCGAGTAAACAACCCCTCAACCTGCAGACCACATAATCCAGAATATGAATAGCAAAGCTTTACCAAAACCTCTCAACACATTCTCAACCTAGTTTCATTTTCCAAACATAAACTCTTCACATTCATTAAAGGTTGCGTGAGCTTCTCGCTACAAGCACTATTCAGGGTAGACGACGCTAAGGGATTTAAGGCTATTGAGAGGTGAAGTTCAGAGTGTTTAAGGGTTACCCGGCGCTCGTAGAGGATGCAGGATATCGCACAAAATTGTAAGAGAGAATGGTCCATTTGAGTTCCACATTCTCTAAACCACTTTTCCTCCATTTTCGCCAAGTCTCTCCGTGAGCTTCAATCCTCCATTCCAGCCACCTTTTAGACCTAAAATGACTCAAAATAAAATAAAAGACTCGATAATTACCTACAAAACAAAGGTTAGAATGCGTCAAAAACGTATTATATCAATTCCCCAGACTTAGATCTTTGTTTGTCCTCAAACAAATTCAAGACCAAGTGAAAGAGAAGGGTTTGAAAACGCGGGAACTCTCTCATCCTCAGTGAACCGAGTAAACAACCCTCAACCTGCAGACCACATAATCCAGAATATGAATAGCAAAGCTTTACCAAAACCTCTCAACACATTCTCAACCTAGTTTCATTTTCCAAACATAAACTCTTCACATTCATTAAAGGTTGCGTGAGCTTCTCGCTACAAGCACTATTCAGGGTAGACGACGCTAAGGGATTTAAGGCTATTGAGAGGTGAAGTTCAGAGTGTTTAAGGGTTACCCGGCGCTCGTAGAGGATGCAGGATATCGCACAAAATTGTAAGAGAGAATGGGCCATTTGAGTTCCACATTCTCTAAACCACTTTTCCTCCATTTTCGCCAAGTCTCTCCGTGAGCTTCAATCCTCCATTCCAGCCACCTTTTAGACCTAAAATGACTCAAAATAAAATAAAAGACTCGATAATTACCTACAAAACAAAGGTTAGAATGCGTCAAAAACGTATTATATCAATTCCCCCAGACTTAGATCTTTGTTTGTCCTCAAACAAATTCAAGACCAAGTGAAAGAGAAGGGTTTGAAAACGCGGGAACTCTCTCATCCTCAGTGAACCGAGTAAACAACCCTCAACCTGCAGACCACATAATCCAGAATATGAATAGCAAAGCTTTACCAAAACCTCTCAACACATTCTCAACCTAGTTTCATTTTCCAAACATAAACTCTTCACATTCATTAAAGGTTGCGTGAGCTTCTCGCTACAAGCACTATTCAGGGTAGACGACGCTAAGGGATTTAAGGCTATTGAGAGGTGAAGTTCAGAGTGTTTAAGGGTTACCCGGCGCTCGTAGAGGATGCAGGATATCGCACAAAATTGTAAGAGAGAATGGGTCCATTTGAGTTCCACATTCTCTAAACCACTTTTCCTCCATTTTCGCCAAGTCTCTCCGTGAGCTTCAATCCTCCATTCCAGCCACCTTTTAGACCTAAAATGACTCAAAATAAAATAAAAGACTCGATAATTACCTACAAAACAAAGGTTAGAATGCGCCAAAAACGTATTATATCAATTCCCCCAGACTTAGATCTTTGTTTGTCCTCAAACAAATTCAAGACCAAGTGAAAGAGAAGGGTTTGAAAACGCGGGAACTCTCTCATCCTCAGTGAACCGAGTAAACAACCCTCAACCTGCAGACCACATAATCCAGAATATGAATAGCAAAGCTTTACCAAAACCTCTCAACACATTCTCAACCTAGTTTCATTTTCCAAACATAAACTCTTCACATTCATTAAAGGTTGCGTGAGCTTCTCGCTACAAGCACTATTCAGGGTAGACGACGCTAAGGGATTTAAGGCTATTGAGAGGTGAAGTTCAGAGTGTTTAAGGGTTACCCGGCGCTCGTAGAGGATGCAGGATATCGCACAAAAATTGTAAGAGAGAATGGGCCATTTGAGTTCCACATTCTCTAAACCACTTTCCTCCATTTTCGCCAAGTCTCTCCGTGAGCTTCAATCCTCCATTCCAGCCACCTTTTAGACCTAAAATGACTCAAAATAAAATAAAAGACTCGATAATTACCTACAAAACAAAGGTTAGAATGCGTCAAAAACGTATTATATCAATTCCCCCAGACTTAGATCTTTGTTTGTCCTCAAACAAATTCAAGACCAAGTGAAAGAGAAGGGTTTGAAAACGCGGGAACTCTCTCATCCTCAGTGAACCGAGTAAACAACCCTCAACCTGCAGACCACATAATCCAGAATATGAATAGCAAAGCTTTACCAAAACCTCTCAACACATTCTCAACCTAGTTTCATTTTCCAAACATAAACTCTTCACATTCATTAAAGGTTGCGTGAGCTTCTCGCTACAAGCACTATTCAGGGTAGACGACGCTAAGGGATTTAAGGCTATTGAGAGGTGAAGTTCAGAGTGTTTAAGGGTTACCCGGCGCTCGTAGAGGATGCAGGATATCGCACAAAAATTGTAAGAGAGAATGGTCCATTTGAGTTCCACATTCTCTAAACCACTTTTCCTCCATTTTCGCCAAGTCTCTCCGTGAGCTTCAATCCTCCATTCCAGCCACCTTTTAGACCTAAAATGACTCAAAATAAAATAAAAGACTCGATAATTACCTACAAAACAAAGGTTAGAATGCGTCAAAAACGTATTATATCAATTCCCCAGACTTAGATCTTTGTTTGTCCTCAAACAAATTCAAGACCAAGTGAAAGAGAAGGGTTTGAAAACGCGGGAACTCTCTCATCCTCAGTGAACCGAGTAAACAACCCTCAACCTGCAGACCACATAATCCAGAATATGAATAGCAAAGCTTTACCAAAACCTCTCAACACATTCTCAACCTAGTTTCATTTTCCAAACATAAACTCTTCACATTCATTAAAGGTTGCGTGAGCTTCTCGCTACAAGCACTATTCAGGGTAGACGACGCTAAGGGATTTAAGGCTATTGAGAGGTGAAGTTCAGAGTGTTTAAGGGTTACCCGGCGCTCGTAGAGGATGCAGGATATCGCACAAAATTGTAAGAGAGAATGGGTCCATTTGAGTTCCACATTCTCTAAACCACTTTTCCTCCATTTTCGCCAAGTCTCTCCGTGAGCTTCAATCCTCCATTCCAGCCACCTTTTAGACCTAAAATGACTCAAAATAAAATAAAAGACTCGATAATTACCTACAAAACAAAGGTTAGAATGCGTCAAAAACGTATTATATCAATTCCCCAGACTTAGATCTTTGTTTGTCCTCAAACAAATTCAAGACCAAGTGAAAGAGAAGGGTTTGAAAACGCGGGAACTCTCTCATCCTCAGTGAACCGAGTAAACAACCCTCAACCTGCAGACCACATAATCCAGAATATGAATAGCAAAGCTTTACCAAAACCTCTCAACACATTCTCAACCTAGTTTCATTTTCCAAACATAAACTCTTCACATTCATTAAAGGTTGCGTGAGCTTCTCGCTACAAGCACTATTCAGGGTAGACGACGCTAAGGGATTTAAGGCTATTGAGAGGTGAAGTTCAGAGTGTTTAAGGTTACCCGGCGCTCGTAGAGGATGCAGGATATCGCACAAAATTGTAAGAGAGAATGGGTCCATTTGAGTTCCACATTCTCTAAACCACTTTTCCTCCATTTTCGCCAAGTCTCTCCGTGAGCTTCAATCCTCCATTCCAGCCACCTTTTAGACCTAAAATGACTCAAATAAAATAAAAGACTCGATAATTACCTACAAAACAAAGGTTAGAATGCGTCAAAAACGTATTATATCAATTCCCCAGACTTAGATCTTTGTTTGTCCTCAAACAAATTCAAGACCAAGTGAAAGAGAAGGGTTTGAAAACGCGGGAACTCTCTCATCCTCAGTGAACCGAGTAAACAACCCTCAACCTGCAGACCACATAATCCAGAATATGAATAGCAAAGCTTTACCAAAACCTCTCAACACATTCTCAACCTAGTTTCATTTTCCAAACATAAACTCTTCACATTCATTAAAGGTTGCGTGAGCTTCTCGCTACAAGCACTATTCAGGGTAGACGACGCTAAGGGATTTAAGGCTATTGAGAGGTGAAGTTCAGAGTGTTTAAGGGTTACCCGGCGCTCGTAGAGGATGCAGGATATCGCACAAAATTGTAAGAGAGAATGGGTCCATTTGAGTTCCACATTCTCTAAACCACTTTTCCTCTATTTTCGCCAAGTCTCTCCGTGAGCTTCAATCCTCCATTCCAGCCACCTTTTAGACCTAAAATGACTCAAAATAAAATAAAAGACTCGATAATTACCTACAAAACAAAGGTTAGAATGCGTCAAAAACGCATTATATCAATTCCCCAGACTTAGATCTTTGTTTGTCCTCAAACAAATTCAAGACCAAGTGAAAGAGAAGGGTTTGAAAACGCGGGAACTCTCTCATCCTCAGTGAACCGAGTAAACAACCCTCAACCTGCAGACCACATAATCCAGAATATGAATAGCAAAGCTTTACCAAAACCTCTCAACACATTCTCAACCTAGTTTCATTTTCCAAACATAAACTCTTCACATTCATTAAAGGTTGCGTGAGCTTCTCGCTACAAGCACTATTCAGGGTAGACGACGCTAAGGGATTTAAGGCTATTGAGAGGTGAAGTTCAGAGTGTTTAAGGGTTACCCGGCGCTCGTAGAGGATGCAGGATATCGCACAAAATTGTAAGAGAGAATGGGTCCATTTGAGTTCCACATTCTCTAAACCACTTTTCCTCCATTTTCGCCAAGTCTCTCCGTGAGCTTCAATCCTCCATTCCAGCCACCTTTTAGACCTAAAATGACTCAAAATAAAATAAAAGACTCGATAATTACCTACAAAACAAAGGTTAGAATGCGTCAAAAACGTATTATATCAATTCCCCAGACTTAGATCTTTGTTTGTCCTCAAACAAATTCAAGACCAAGTGAAAGAGAAGGGTTTGAAAACGCGGGAACTCTCTCATCCTCAGTGAACCGAGTAAACAACCCTCAACCTGCAGACCACATAATCCAGAATATGAATAGCAAAGCTTTACCAAAACCTCTCAACACATTCTCAACCTAGTTTCATTTTCCAAACATAAACTCTTCACATTCATTAAAGGTTGCGTGAGCTTCTCGCTACAAGCACTATTCAGGGTAGACGACGCTAAGGGATTTAAGGCTATTGAGAGGTGAAGTTCAGAGTGTTTAAGGGTTACCGGCGCTCGTAGAGGATGCAGGATATCGCACAAAATTGTAAGAGAGAATGGTCCATTTGAGTTCCACATTCTCTAAACCACTTTTCCTCCATTTTCGCCAAGTCTCTCCGTGAGCTTCAATCCTCCATTCCAGCCACCTTTTAGACCTAAAATGACTCAAAATAAAATAAAAGACTCGATAATTACCTACAAAACAAAGGTTAGAATGCGTCAAAAACGTATTATATCAATTCCCCAGACTTAGATCTTTGTTTGTCCTCAAACAAATTCAAGACCAAGTGAAAGAGAAGGGTTTGAAAACGCGGGAACTCTCTCATCCTCAGTGAACCGAGTAAACAACCCTCAACCTGCAGACCACATAATCCAGAATATGAATAGCAAAGCTTTACCAAAACCTCTCAACACATTCTCAACCTAGTTTCATTTTCAAACATAAACTCTTCACATTCATTAAAGGTTGCGTGAGCTTCTCGCTACAAGCACTATTCAGGGTAGACGACGCTAAGGGATTTAAGGCTATTGAGAGGTGAAGTTCAGAGTGTTTAAGGGTTACCCGGCGCTCGTAGAGGATGCAGGATATCGCACAAAATTGTAAGAGAGAATGGGTCCATTTGAGTTCCACATTCTCTAAACCACTTTTCCTCATTTTCGCCAAGTCTCTCGTGAGCTTCAATCCTCCATTCCAGCCACCTTTTAGACCTAAAATGACTCAAAATAAAATAAAAGACTCGATAATTACCTACAAAACAAAGGTTAGAATGCGTCAAAAACGTATTATATCAATTCCCCCAGACTTAGATCTTTGTTTGTCCTCAAACAAATTCAAGACCAAGTGAAAGAGAAGGGTTTGAAAACGCGGGAACTCTCTCATCCTCAGTGAACCGAGTAAACAACCCTCAACCTGCAGACCACATAATCCAGAATATGAATACCAAAGCTTTACCAAAACCTCTCAACACATTCTCAACCTAGTTTCATTTTCCAAACATAAACTCTTCACATTCATTAAAGGTTGCGTGAGCTTCTCGCTACAAGCACTATTCAGGGTAGACGACGCTAAGGGATTTAAGGCTATTGAGAGGTGAAGTTCAGAGTGTTTAAGGGTTACCCGGCGCTCGTAGAGGATGCAGGATATCGCACAAAATTGTAAGAGAGAATGGTCCATTTGAGTTCCACATTCTCTAAACCACTTTTCCTCTATTTTCGCCAAGTCTCTCCGTGAGCTTCAATCCTCCATTCCAGCCACCTTTTAGACCTAAAATGACTCAAAATAAAATAAAAGACTCGATAATTACCTACAAAACAAAGGTTAGAATGCGTCAAAAACGTATTATATCAATTCCCCCAGACTTAGATCTTTGTTTGTCCTCAAACAAATTCAAGACCAAGTGAAAGAGAAGGGTTTGAAAACGCGGGAACTCTCTCATCCTCAGTGAACCGAGTAAACAACCCTCAACCTGCAGACCACATAATCCAGAATATGAATAGCAAAGCTTTACCAAAACCTCTCAACACATTCTCAACCTAGTTTCATTTTCCAAACATAAACTCTTCACATTCATTAAAGGTTGCGTGAGCTTCTCGCTACAAGCACTATTCAGGGTAGACGACGCTAAGGGATTTAAGGCTATTGAGAGGTGAAGTTCAGAGTGTTTAAGGGTTACCCGGCGCTCGTAGAGGATGCAGGATATCGCACAAAATTGTAAGAGAGAATGGGCCCATTTGAGTTCCACATTCTCTAAACCACTCTTCCTCCATTTTCGCCAAGTCTCTCCGTGAGCTTCAATCCTCCATTCCAGCCACCTTTTAGACCTAAAATGACTCAAAATAAAATAAAAGACTCGATAATTACCTACAAAACAAAGGTTAGAATGCGTCAAAAACTATTATATCAATTCCCCCAGACTTAGATCTTTGTTTGTCCTCAAACAAATTCAAGACCAAGTGAAAGAGAAGGGTTTGAAAACGCGGGAACTCTCTCATCCTCAGTGAACCGAGTAAACAACCCTCAACCTGCAGACCACATAATCCAGAATATGAATAGCAAAGCTTTACCAAAACCTCTCAAACACATTCTCAACCTAGTTTCATTTTCCAAACATAAACTCTTCACATTCATTAAAGGTTGCGTGAGCTTCTCGCTACAAGCACTATTCAGGGTAGACGACGCTAAGGGATTTAAGGCTATTGAGAGGTGAAGTTCAGAGTGTTTAAGGGTTACCCGGCGCTCGTAGAGGATGCAGGATATCGCACAAAATTGTAAGAGAGAATGGGTCCATTTGAGTTCCACATTCTCTAAACCACTTTTTCCTCCATTTTCGCCAAGTCTCTCCGTGAGCTTCAATCCTCCATTCCAGCCACCTTTTAGACCTAAAATGACTCAAAATAAAATAAAAGACTCGATAATTACCTACAAAACAAAGGTTAGAATGCGTCAAAAACGCATTATATCAATTCCCCCAGACTTAGATCTTTGTTTGTCCTCAAACAAATTCAAGACCAAGTGAAAGAGAAGGGTTTGAAAACGCGGGAACTCTCTCATCCTCAGTGAAACCGAGTAAACAACCCTCAACCTGCAGACCACATAATCCAGAATATGAATAGCAAAGCTTTACCAAAACCTCTCAACACATTCTCAACCTAGTTTCATTTTCCAAACATAAACTCTTCACATTCATTAAAGGTTGCGTGAGCTTCTCGCTACAAGCACTATTCAGGTAGACGACGCTAAGGATTTAAGGCTATTGAGAGGTGAAGTTCAGAGTGTTTAAGGTTACCGGCGCTCGTAGAGGATGCAGGATATCGCACAAAATTGTAAGAGAGAATGGTCCATTTGAGTTCCACATTCTCTAAACCACTTTTCCTCCATTTTCGCCAAGTCTCTCCGTGAGCTTCAATCCTCCATTCCAGCCACCTTTTAGACCTAAAATGACTCAAAATAAAATAAAAGACTCGATAATTACCTACAAAACAAAGGTTAGAATGCGTCAAAAACGTATTATATCAATTCCCCCAGACTTAGATCTTTGTTTGTCCTCAAACAAATTCAAGACCAAGTGAAAGAGAAGGGTTTGAAAACGCGGGAACTCTCTCATCCTCAGTGAACCGAGTAAACAACCCTCAACCTGCAGACACATAATCCAGAATATGAATAGCAAAGCTTTACCAAAACCTCTCAACACATTCTCAACCTAGTTTCATTTTCAAACATAAACTCTTCACATTCATTAAAGGTTGCGTGAGCTTCTCGCTACAAGCACTATTCAGGGTAGACGACGCTAAGGGATTTAAGGCTATTGAGAGGTGAAGTTCAGAGTGTTTAAGGGTTACCGGCGCTCGTAGAGGATGCAGGATATCGCACAAAATTGTAAGAGAGAATGGTCCATTTGAGTTCCACATTCTCTAAACCACTTTTCCTCCATTTTCGCCAAGTCTCTCCGTGAGCTTCAATCCTCCATTCCAGCCACCTTTTAGACCTAAAATGACTCAAAATAAAATAAAAGACTCGATAATTACCTACAAAACAAAGGTTAGAATGCGCCAAAAACGCATTATATAAATTCCCCAGACTTAGATCTTTGTTTGTCCTCAAACAAATTCAAGACCAAGTGAAAGAGAAGGGTTTGAAAACGCGGGAACTCTCTCATCCTCAGTGAACCGAGTAAACAACCCTCAACCTGCAGACACATAATCCAGAATATGAATAGCAAAGCTTTACCAAAACCTCTCAACACATTCTCAACCTAGTTTCATTTTCAAACATAAACTCTTCACATTCATTAAAGGTTGCGTGAGCTTCTCGCTACAAGCACTATTCAGGGTAGACGACGCTAAGGGATTTAAGGCTATTGAGAGGTGAAGTTCAGAGTGTTTAAGGGTTACCGGCGCTCGTAGAGGATGCAGGATATCGCACAAAATTGTAAGAGAGAATGGTCCATTTGAGTTCCACATTCTCTAAACCACTTTCCTCCATTTTCGCCAAGTCTCTCCGTGAGCTTCAATCTCCATTCCAGCCACCTTTTAGACCTAAAATGACTCAAAATAAAATAAAAGACTCGATAATTACCTACAAAACAAAGGTTAGAATGCGTCAAAAACGTATTATATCAATTCCCCAGACTTAGATCTTTGTTTGTCCTCAAACAAATTCAAGACCAAGTGAAAGAGAAGGGTTTGAAAACGCGGGAACTCTCTCATCCTCAGTGAACCGAGTAAACAACCCTCAACCTGCAGACCACATAATCCAGAATATGAATAGCAAAGCTTTACCAAAACCTCTCAACACATTCTCAACCTAGTTTCATTTTCCAAACATAAACTCTTCACATTCATTAAAGGTTGCGTGAGCTTCTCGCTACAAGCACTATTCAGGGTAGACGACGCTAAGGGATTTAAGGCTATTGAGAGGTGAAGTTCAGAGTGTTTAAGGGTTACCCGGCGCTCGTAGAGGATGCAGGATATCGCACAAAATTGTAAGAGAGAATGGGTCCATTTGAGTTCCACATTCTTTAAACCACTTTTCCTCTATTTTCGCCAAGTCTCTCCGTGAGCTTCAATCCTCCATTCCAGCCACCTTTTAGACCTAAAATGACTCAAAATAAAATAAAAGACTCGATAATTACCTACAAAACAAAGGTTAGAATGCGTCAAAAACGTATTATATCAATTCCCCAGACTTAGATCTTTGTTTGTCCTCAAACAAATTCAAGACCAAGTGAAAGAGAAGGGTTTGAAAACGCGGGAACTCTCTCATCCTCAGTGAACCGAGTAAAAACCCTCAACCTGCAGACCACATAATCCAGAATATGAATAGCAAAGCTTTACCAAAACCTCTCAACACATTCTCAACCTAGTTTCATTTTCAAACATAAACTCTTCACATTCATTAAAGGTTGCGTGAGCTTCTCGCTACAAGCACTATTCAGGGTAGACGACGCTAAGGGATTTAAGGCTATTGAGAGGTGAAGTTCAGAGTGTTTAAGGGTTACCCTGGCGCTCGTAGAGGATGCAGGATATCGCACAAAATTGTAAGAGAGAATTGGTCCATCTGAGTTCCACATTCTCTAAACCACTTTTCCTCCATTTTCGCCAAGTCTCTCCGTGAGCTTCAATCCTCCATTCCAGCCACCTTTTAGACCTAAAATGACTCAAAATAAAATAAAAGACTCGATAAATACCTACAAAACAAAGGTTAGAATGCGTCAAAAACGTATTATATCAATTCCCCCAGACTTAGATCTTTGTTTGTCCTCAAACAAATTCAAGACCAAGTGAAAGAGAAGGGTTTGAAAACGCGGGAACTCTCTCATCCTCAGTGAACCGAGTAAACAACCCTCAACCTGCAGACCACATAATCCAGAATATGAATAGCAAAGCTTTACCAAAACCTCTCAACACATTCTCAACCTAGTTTCATTTTCAAACATAAACTCTTCACATTCATTAAAGGTTGCGTGAGCTTCTCGCTACAAGCACTATTCAGGGTAGACGACGCTAAGGGATTTAGGCTATTGAGAGGTGAAGTTCAGAGTGTTTAAGGGTTACCCGGCGCTCGTAGAGGATGCAGGATATCGCACAAAATTGTAAGAGAGAATGGTCCATTTGAGTTCCACATTCTCTAAACCACTTTTCCTCCTATTTTCGCCAAGTCTCTCCGTGAGCTTCAATCCTCCATTCCAGCCACCTTTTAGACCTAAAATGACTCAAAATAAAATAAAAGACTCGATAATTACCTACAAAAAAAAGGTTAGAATGCGTCAAAAACGTATTATATCAATTCCCCCAGACTTAGATCTTTGTTTTTGTCCTCAAACAAATTCAAGACCAAGTGAAAGAGAAGGGTTTGAAAACGCGGGAACTCTCTCATCCTCAGTGAACCGAGTAAACAACCCTCAACCTGCAGACCACATAATCCAGAATATGAATAGCAAAACTTTACCAAAACCTCTCAACACATTCTCAACCTAGTTTCATTTTCCAAACATAAACTCTTCACATTCATTAAAGGTTGCGTGAGCTTCTCGCTACAAGCACTATTCAGGGTAGACGACGCTAAGGGATTTAAGGCTATTGAGAGGTGAAGTTCAGAGTGTTTAAGGGTTACCCGGCGCTCGTAGAGGATGCAGGATATCAGCAAAAATTGTAAGAGAGAATGGGTCCATTTGAGTTCCACATTCTCTAAACCACTTTTCCTCATTTTCGCCAAGTCTCTCCGTGAGCTTCAATCCTCCATTCCAGCCACCTTTTAGACCTAAAATGACTAAAATAAAATAAAAGACTCGATAAATACCTACAAAACAAAGGTTAGAATGCGCCAAAAACGCATTTATATCAATTCCCCCAGACTTAGATCTTTGTTTGTCCTCAAACAAATTGAAGACCAAGTGAAAGAGAAGGGTTTGAAAACGCGGGAACTCTCTCATCCTCAGTGAACCGAGTAAACAAACCTCAACCTGCAGACCACATAATCCAGAATATGAATAGCAAAGCTTTACCAAAACCTCTCAACACATTCTCAACCTAGTTTCATTTTCCAAACATAAACTCTTCACATTCATTAAAGGATTGCGTGAGCTTCTCGCTACAAGCGACTATTCAGGGTAACGACGCTAAGGGATTTAAGGCTATTGAGAGGTGAAGTTCAGAGTGTTTAAGGGTTACCCGGCGCTCGTAGAGGATGCAGGATATCGCACAAAAATTGTAAGAGAGAATGGGTCCATTTGAGTTCCACATTCTCTAAACCACTTTTCCTCTATTTTCGCCAAGTCTCTCCGTGAGCTTCAATCCTCCATTCCAGCCACCTTTTAGACCTAAAATGACTCAAAATAAAATAAAAACTCGATAATACCTACAAAACAAAGGTTAGAATGCGTCAAAAACGCATTATATCAATTCTCCCAGACTTAGATCTTTGTTTGTCCTCAAACAAATTGAAAACCAAGTGAAAGAGAAGGGTTTGAAAACGCGGGAACTCTCTCATCCTCAGTGAACCGAGTAAACAAACCCTCAACCTGCAGACCACATAATCCAGAATATGAATAGCAAAGCTTTACCAAAACCTCTCAACACATTCTCAAACCTAGTTTCATTTTTCCAAACATAAAACTCTTCACATTCATTAAAGGTTGCGTGAGCTTCTCGCTACAAGCACTATTCAGGGTAGACGACGCTAAGGGAGTTTAAGGCTATTGAGAGGTGAAGTTCAGAGTGTTTAAGGGTTATCCCGGCGCTCTAGAGGATGCAGGATATCGCAAAAAATTGTAAGAGAGAATGGGTCCATTTGAGTTCCACATTCTCTAAACCACTTTTCCTCCATTTTCGCCAAGTCTCTCCGTGAGCTTCAATCCTCCATTCCAGCCACCTTTTAGACCTAAAATGACTCAAAATAAAATAAAAGAACTCGATAAATACCTACAAAACAAAGGTTAGAATGCGCCAAAAATGCATTATATAAATTCCCCCAGACTTAGATCTTTGTTTGTCCTCAAACAAATTGAAGACCAAGTGAAAGAGAAGGTTTGAAAACGCGGGAACTCTCTCATCCTCAGTGAACCGAGTAAACAACCCTAACCTGCAGACCACATAATCCAGAATATGAATACCAAAGCTTTACCAAAACCTCTCAACACATTCTCAACCTAGTTTCATTTTCCAAACATAAACTCTTCACATTCATTAAAGGTTGCGTGAGCTTCTCGCTCATTCAAGCACATTCAGTAGAGGTTAAGGATATTTAGATGGCTATTGAAGTGAAGTTCAGAGTGTTTAAGGGTTACCCGGCGCTCGTAGAGGATGCAGGATATCGCACAAAATTGTAAGAGAGAATGGGCCCATTTGAGTTCCACATTCTCTAAACCACTTTCCTCATTTTCGCCAAGTCTCTCGTGAGCTTCAATCCTCCATTCCAGCCACCTTTTAGACCTAAAATGACTCAAAATAAAATAAAAGACTCGATAATTACCTACAAAACAAAGGTTAGAATGCCAAAAACATTATATCAATTCCCCAGACTTAGATCTTTGTTTGTCCTCAAACAAATTCAAGACCAAGTGAAAGAGAAGGGTTTGAAAACGCGGGAACTCTCTCATCCTCAGTGAACCGAGTAAACAACCCTCAACCTGCAGACCACATAATCCAGAATATGAATAGCAAAGCTTTACCAAAACCTCTCAACACATTCTCAACCTAGTTTCATTTTCCAAACATAAACTCTTCACATTCATTAAAGGTTGCGTGAGCTTCTCGCTACAAGCACTATTCAGGGTAGACGACGCTAAGGGATTTAAGGCTATTGAGAGGTGAAGTTCAGAGTGTTTAAGGGTTACCCGGCGCTCGTAGAGGATGCAGGATATCGCACAAAATTGTAAGAGAGAATGGGCCCATTTGAGTTCCACATTCTCTAAACCACTTTTCCTCATTTTCGCCAAGTCTCCGTGAGCTTCAATCCTCCATTCCAGCCACCTTTTAGACCTAAAATGACTCAAAATAAAATAAAAGACTCGATAATTACCTACAAAACAAAGGTTAGAATGCGTCAAAAACGTATTATATCAATTCCCCAGACTTAGATCTTTGTTTGTCCTCAAACAAATTCAAGACCAAGTGAAAGAGAAGGGTTTGAAAACGCGGGAACTCTCTCATCCTCAGTGAACCGAGTAAAACAACCCTCAAC
>OVBN01000116.1:600000-755623 GCA_900406565.1 Turritis glabra | reverse complement strand
AGCTGGTAGCGCGATGCATCTTGGACGACATGTCCTTCATCGTCGTTTTTAGCTGCTCAAACGCTCGGATCGAATGCCAGTTTCTTCTCTTCACTCGGGAGCGGGCGTTCGTCGTTGTTGACCTCCGGCCTCGATTTTCGTGGCCGCTTTCCTCGCAGATCCGACGATCATAGATGCTGGCCTTGTGCGTCGAGCCGCACGCTCCTCTTGAGTTGTTCGACGTGGACGCATTGTCTCCTCGTCGCTTTGCGGTCGTGCAATACGCCCTCCGTATGATTGGAGTTGCCTGATTTGGTTCTGCGAGGCTTCCTGGGCGGCTATGACTGCATCAAGTCTTTCAGTCATTCGCGCGTCTTGACGATCATGTTAGTCGAGGAGAGATTGCAGGAGCTCGTCGACTCCGGTTCCCCTTGGGGTAACTCCGTCTTCAGGTCTCCTGGATACTTCTTCGTATGCGGTTCGATGTTAGTACCTGCATTAGCTGTGACAGAAATCGTCGAAGGTGGAGGTTGACCGTTGTCGTATAGTCGAGTCGGAGGTCCGTTGCGGGTTGACGATAAAATATGTTGCGGAGCGGAGGATTCATTGCCTTATTGACGGGTAGAGGGTCCTGCTTCGTATCATTGAGCGAGCGATGTTGGAGGTGATACGGGTTCGATTCCAACGTCGCTTGATGTTTGCGTCGTCTCGTACTCTTCTGGAATCATCGGCATCATCTTGCGAGATCGTCAATGAAAGTACGAACGCTTCGTAGAATTCCCCACAGACGGCGCCAATTGTTCGTACCGAAGTTGCAACAATAATTATATGAATATTTTTTCGGGGATCGCACGGAGCAAACGTTTTTATTAACGAAATGATATTGACGATTACAGAAGTAAACAATAAACACGAAAGTACGAAGTAGAATATAATTTCTGACTTGCATACAATTCGAGTTATTATACGTTCTCTTGACTGGTTTTGCTCTGTAAGTTTCTTTGGAGAATTTTCCAACCCATTCTCAATAGGTTCTTCTTCTATTTATAGAGAAATCTTGAGGTGCGGGTTTTTCCTGTGCCTTTTGTAATTCCTCGTCTCAAGTCTAACAGGACGCTTTTGTGAGCACAAAATCGTGTCAGTGTCTCGGGCCGCTGTTCGGACTCAAATAGTAATGGGCCACCGTTTGAGCCCAAATAGTAACGGGCTTGGCCCAAGCCCATATCCTACAGTAACCATGTAATTTTCAAATTTAGTTTATTTTGAAGATAAATTGGAAATTTTGATTCGATTAGTGTTTATGATTGGTGTCTTTGAGTTCACTAAACACTATCTCCTTTAGGGTTTAGCTTTTTATATTCAAATCGCAATTAATTAAATTCATTGAGTTCATCGGGGCTGAAATGGTGGTGGCAGAGACGTTGTGTTTTGGATGGGAAAGGAAGGAGGAAGAGATATAGAGGGTAGGGGTAAAATCCTCACTTCTCCATCTCTGAAAAGTCCTATATCTGTAATCACTGGAAGAAATTTATTTTTTCAAAGATTCAGCCAAAAAGTCCAAACCAACAATAACCTCTTAAAGAACCCCAATCCCTTCACTTTTATCCTATTAAATAAGTGTTATTTTTATATACGGAAGCGTTAAATCAAAACACATACTTTGGCCGGTGTAGTAACGCATTTAGCACGGAATCGAACTAGAATTGACATAGAGATCGATGTTAAGATCACACATGGTAATCAACCATATGCCACCATTCAAATGTCCTTCCGATTGATTTCTTGAAGCTTTCTCTTTCTAAAATGTTTTTTTCTCTCTCGAATAATTATGCGAATAGTCACAAAGTTGTTATTATGTCTCTCTACAATCATCATTTTATAGACAAATGAAGAGGAGCAACAGCAAGACATTAATATACCATGAAGAGACACAAATTGCTTTAGTGTCTCCTGAGAAATAACTTTCCAATTATACTGGTTAACTAAACATGTTCGATATGTACCAAATTATTGGCGCCGACCATAAACCAACATGAAGTTTTTGCACAAAAGGATATAGGAATTTTTAATTTGTAGCCAATGGATTATATGAATGGACTGCTTGTTCTCCAAAATTCCAAAAAGAAGAAGAAGCCTACACACCTAAGTAATAGGAAAAGCCTACCCACCTTCGCCAAGGCCCAACTACTCAATATGTATGGAAATTAATGCCTACTAAAGAACTGTAAGTTATCTTAATTTAACCTACATGTGACAGGAGCAAGAGTAGAAGACTTACCGCAAACTTTGTATAAATGAATATTGTGTTAGGCTAAGTTGTGGACATTTGTAATTCTTTTCTTTTCTTCTTTTTTGGTACTTATCTATATATATTCAACTAGGAAAATTGTCTAGTTTACATAAAGCTTATCACGATCGAACATAAATAAGAAAAAAAAGTTTGGGGAAGAAGATGACGAAAGGGATAGAAGATCGGTTGATTAAAATTATAAACCACTCTCTTACTTCAATATTGATAAAAATCTAATCATCGTTTACAAAGGAGCAACCCTCGCTAGAGGGGAAAAAAAAAAAATCTACAAACGTAATTACATAGAAAACTCGTATCCGAAGCCCAAATCTAATCCAAGTACTACCGGATTTCGTATTATAGACCAAATGACGTTCGCTTATAGACCAAAACTTATGTCGAAATACTTTTAAGAAAGAAAAAAAAGGAAGAACACATCTCTTTCTCTACTTAATTATATGTTGATCTTCAACATTGTTGGTCCTATCAAAGCACTGTTTCTATCTGCACACACCTAAATCTCTCAACCGGAGATAAAACTCTCCCGCGGCCGTGGATTCAGAACCTCTACCACTTTCCCAACCGTAACACACCGGAGCTGATCAGCGTTTTTCATCGCCTCCGTTTGCCTCCTCTATTTCTGGCTGCTCTCTCTCACCAAGCTTCAACACTCCGATGCGCCTAAATGGAACCATCAGAAGTGGATCCCCCACACTCTGTTGTAGAAGTGCGAACCTTCGCGTCAAAGCTCTCTCGCTCCGTTTAGTCTTCGACCGGATGCTCTCAAGTTGGTCTTTCTGGTGGCTTGTAAGGTCGTAAATAGAAGTGGTTATGAGTTTAAAAACCATACCTGGCTTGAAACCTCCGATCCAGAGGATGAATTTCTCGTATGAGCTGAGCCATGGTGGGGAGAAGAAATCGTATAGGTCCTCTCCCGCCATGGACACGGCGGCTGATTTCTCTTGGTTTGGTAGTATTGGAGACAGTGAGACATAAACTGGGTCACAAGAGATTTTTCTTCTACCGGAGTTACACTGGTGGTTTCATCAGCAAGGTGTGCAAGTTGTTTGATGAGTTGCCTGTGACGGAGCCAGTCACTGAAGAAGCTCGTAAAGGTTTCAGAGCTGCTGGTGATTGGCATGACTCATTTATATATAGTTCCAGGTGAGTGAATGGGTATAGACGAGACATGCATGTGTGTCAGTGTAAACTTTGTATGAATATATTTACATATAAGACAAAGACAGCACATAATGGGTCAACTGGTTAAAACTTAAAACACGGTCGATTGGTGACGTACGTAAAGGGGTAAAAGTGTTTTAGAGGAAAACATGGAGCGGTTATAGTACAAAAATGTAAGATCTTCCAGAAAAATATACATAGTTTTTGTATTAATTAATATCCAAAATCGAATATTTCAAAATATTAAATTAATAAACGTTTTTAATTTATAATTAATAAACTGTTATTTTAACATGAACATGGTGATTATCATTATAATGTAGCTACTATTTTATGTTTTCTCAATCATAGAATTGATGTATATCAATGTGTACGTACATCTTTAAAATCACATTGTTCATATTCATAGATATAAAAGAAACTGTTTTATATGCATAATATATATAACTTCCAGACATAACGTAAAATTCACTGCCAAAAACAAATGGGGTTACAGTTATCATATTTAGACGTTAGAACTGCGAATTTAATTGGATTGGTCCTGTCGTAACCCGCAACAAAATTATTAAAAAAAAATCGAACTGTTGTTGGTGAAGGTGTGGACGTCCTAGCATAGCATATTAGCATCCATTTACAAGCTACATTGATATATATATTTGGTTACAAAAGTTTTATGTTACGTAGATAAAAAATATATAAAGGCTGACGATCTTAAGAAAAATATAGATGTATGAAGAGAATCTAAAACGCGTATTCGTTTCTTCTTCCGGAATCCAAACTTTTGTCTTTACATTTTAAAAACTTCACTCTTGTGTGTAATGTTGAAGTAGAAAACAACAAATAATAATTTATATATAAATAACCAAATCGTAGTCATTTAAGAAACAAAAGACATTGAATGAAGCGTATGTCGCTGCAGTGAACTTGCCAACTTGGAACAGATTTGTAGGTAAGATTTAAGAAAGAAGCAAAAAACACACACACTTAATGAATCATAATAGTACTATTCAAAAAATAATACTTTTTGTTTACACTAAAACTATGAGAGTATTCAAATACCTATTTTTCTTATACTAAAAGAAAATAACTCGTTTCAAAAATGAGTTACCAAACTATGTAATTAACTCAAATAAGCCGATGGTAAAAAATAATCTGACTTTAAACTCACCTATAAAAGTATCATTTTTTGGTTAAGCTAAGGTATAAAAATAACATGCAGATCCATATTCCGTATATATTAACCACGAACCGTAAAATATGTTTTGTTAATACTATCTAGTTATAAAAAGAAAAATATGATTCTCTTTTGTTTGTTGAAACTTGAAAAGAAAATGGTTAAGCAATTTTTACTTAGTAAGAAATTGTATAAACTAGCCCTGCGATAATAATCCGAACCGAGAATGCCGAACCGAGCCGAACCGAGATTCTCGGTTTTCGGTTTGGCTTCGGTTCAGAGAGTTGAACCGATCGGAAGTTTTCTAAATCGAGTTCGGATATCGTCTCGGTTCGGTTCGGTTCATCAGATCCGAACGGTTAACCGACGTTTTCACCACCGCCGTCGTCACTGCCTCGACCACGTTTTCCCGATCTGTTTGATTTCCTCAGTTTGGAAATGGGTGTTCGATGAAGAAGGAGATACGCATAGATGTGTATGTATAGTTTGATATAGGGTTTAAATTAGGCCCAGTTTTGTTTTTGTTTTTAAGAAACATGGCCCAATTCTCATTTTTTTTATTAAAAGTGGCCCAGTTTTGTTGATTGGGCTTAAAAAAATGGCTGGCCCAGTTTTTCTCTTTTTTGGATCAATTATATTCAAAATGTAAAACCGAATTAAACCGATTTAACCGAACTAACCGAATTTTAACCAAAAAACCGAAAATTTCGGTTCAATTGGTAAGAAATTCAATAACCGAATAAACCGATTTTTGAACCGAACTGAACCAAACCGAAATTAATTTTGTTTATTTTTGGCACAATTTTTAAATTCCGAATTAATCGAAAAACTGATTAAACCGACCCGAATCGATCCGAAAAACCGAACTCGCAGGCCTAGGCCTAGTATAAACTATCATTTAGTTATAATCCAAAATTGTAACTAAGTTGCTTTTTTTTTAATGCCCTCTATCGAAACAAACATGAGATGAGGTTTAACTAAACTACTATCAGCGATAGGACAGTTCGATTTATAAAAATTTAAGTTATTTATTCGTAACGTTACTTAACAAAGACTATAGCTATCGATACTTTGGTATATACAAAAAATAGGAATACAAAAGTTTTTTAAAAAATATAGATAGAAAATCCACAAAAAATTATAAAATTAGAATAGTGCAAATCTCTACCATGAGAGACGATTCAAGTCAACGAACAAAATTTAAAACAAGTTGATTCCTCATCTCCTTTTTTTGGATTCATATTTTCCAGGGTACATATGTTACATACATATATCCTCAAAGCAACATCTATATATTACACATTTGCTTTAAAAATGATGTGCCAAAATTAACTATGGGGTTAGGAATATACGCAAAAACCTCCCCACTACATTCTAAAGTTGAAGTATTTATACAGACTATAACATGTATGTCGGCTCAACAACAAACAATGTAGCATGTTTAACAATTGGCATGGAGTTAGTGAAAATTACGAATGTTTCAGTATTCCCAAGTATGATGTGTACTTTATATGTTTGTAGTGACCCTGTTTTATTATAGAAATGCTTAATACTGTGGAAAAGAGGAAAAATGAAATAATGTGGATTATACGGGTTCAACACTAAATAGGAGTACAAAGAAGAAACTTTCGGAAAAATCATAAAATGGCTGGCGTTAATTGATACCTTGGAATTGGAGGCGTAACTCAAGAAGTGAATTTCGGGTGAATATCTTGACGACAACTATAAAAAAAAAGATTAGAGAGGGTGCTGCGAAGATTAGGTCTTCATAGAGACTGGTTGGCTTTTCACCATAAAAGTAATTGATATGAGTTGGTAGTACTTATAGGCCTAAGATGGGCCAAGCATACTCAAAAAAAAAAATTAGACTTCGAATATGAGTTTCACCAAATCTAAACGTAGCTTAACTTGAAATTCCAAAATTCAGATGGAAGCAAAGATATTCATCCAAATAAATAAATAATATGAAAGATATAGAAATTCAAATATTAAAATTAATTAAGTGATTTCATTTCATAGATAACTGCCTCATAAAGTATGCGAAAACCTCAAAAACTTGGTCGCACATTGTGCACATTATTTACAAATAATTTGACTTTTCAATTGTCTCAATCAGATGACTTATTATTTAATATTTTTTTTTATGAAATGTAAAATTGATTAAATGGAAAACATTTACAAAAGAATTTGGTCCAAAGAAACATATTAATTACAGCATAACAGAGCCAATATTGGAAACAGAACAATAGTGAGCTTAGTTAGCTATCAATGAGTTCTTGATTTGAACCAAAGCTAAAACAGTCCTCTTAATTTCTTGTTGTCATAATATTGCAGCGACATGATTCGAGATCGGTAAATTTTGTCGATCGTATTAGCAAGCTGCACATGCGATCGATATTGATTGTTGTGCTTCCTCTTATTGCGTTCTCCACATAAATAATATATCATTTATTGAAAAGCTAGCCGAAAAAAGATGTAGTTGTTTCATTCATAGGAACGTGTAACCAGGCATCAGAGAGTTTCGTTTCAATCCGGGTCCGGAGCAGTTTGCAACAACCCTCCAACTACATCCAACCAGACCATGAAAGAATACGGGCAATCGAAGAATAGGTGATCGCGTGACTCATCCGGCTCACCACAGAACAAACAACTCTGGATACAACCCTAATTTCGTGTCCGAGCTCCCATCAAGAGCCTTTCATTTATAGCCAGCCAAGAGATGAAGGCAAATCGAGGGACGACCTGCGGAAACCAGATTATCTTACTCCACTCCTTTACATCACTGCGAGTTCGAAGCTAGTCCTAGGTTGCAGCAATTGAGAAAGAAGATCGATACACATCCGGAGAGTTACACCAACGGACCACATCTCTGTCCGCATTCTGATCCGGCATAGCCACACCATTGATATGGCGTTAAATCTTTTCTAGAGCTATATTCCGACAGCGCCTTAACCTCTAAAAAGAACTTGAAGCCACATCCGACATTTTTTCATATCTCTGCATTTCCCGATTACTTAATATTTTTTTCAGAATAAATTAAAAAAAAATACATACTTGATAGATTTATATTAAAATTTTTGGTGTGAAACATATACTATTAATTGGACAGTACATATATTGAATATGACATGTTTTTATAAAAAAATATATCATATTGCCATTGGTCTCAAGACAATTTTAATATTTTCGTTAAAATGTATAAACGTCATTTTATTCATAACTAAAACGGATAAACACGCGGATAAAAAACCTGCTTGGTTTATTTCGGATCTTTATGAGTAATCGTGACCGTTTATTTCTCAGATTCGTGATCGTTGATTTACACGCAAATAGTTGGAAAATAGATTTGGTTTATAAAACCCGGCCCATAATATAATCGGCCCTTTAACAAAAATATTGCCATAAAATAATTGGATCATGATGTCATTTATTCCACCAGATTTTTTGGAAGTATTTTAATATATTAAATTAGAAATATAAACAGCATCTTCCTTTTTTGTGGTCATAAATATCATTGTTTACACGACAACAAAAAAAAAAAATGATTGTTTACATTAAAACTCATTGCATAATAAAAAAATTATCATGCAATTATTCTTTTTTCACGGTGAAAGAATCATATTAGTACGATACAATCTTCGAAGAATTTCCATTTAAAATAAAATTTCATATGTTGCATAATCCGTTTAGTTGGATACAATTTTTTTTTCTTTCAACCACGCATTAATTAAAAAAAGACTCCAAGATTGATACCAATCCGGAGGAAAAGAGTTTACAAAAGAAATTTCATGAGTAAGTAATCTGGAAGATCTAGCTAAACAATCTGCTTGAATATTAAAAGTGCGAGAAATAAAAGAAATAGAGAAAAGAGAAAAAAAAACTCGGAGCAGACCAAACTCGTCTAGAAGATTGGAGAAAGCTGGCCACTCATCAGGAGATTGCACCATTGCGACTAGTTCTGTACTATCTGTTTCAAACTCCTGACAGTTAATCCTTCTTGAAAGGATATTCGTCATAGCCCATAATAAAGCTTTCATCTCCGAGTGTAAAAGGAAAGCACTCCTTCGCTGACACTTTGCCCCAATTAGTATTGTCTGGCATTCTCCTCAAAAACACCACCATCCCAACCCTGTGGTAGGGTCTGAAAATTTCCAGGAACCGTCAATACGACACTTTATTGCATGGGGATTATATTCCACTGAGACCCTAAAATCAGAAGAAATTAGTTGATTTGATTGAGCTTCTTCCCACAATAGTTATTCACTTACCGTCTGATTTAGTATGTCCACTGGTTCCGATTGTATTCCTTTGAAAACCTTTTTGTTCCTATCTTTCCATATAAACCATAAAATCCAAGGGTAACAATGCTTCTTTTGATGATCATCTAGGTAAGATGATAATCTATAAAATAAAAAATCCAAATTTGAATACACCGATTCGGTAGGAAAAATTCCTGGTAATAATGGAATCGAAGACAATTCTCATATTTGTCGAGAATGAAGGCAATCAAAAAGAGCATGATTGATTGTTTCTTCGGATGTTTGACATCTTTGACCCAAAGTATCGCAGCGTATTCCTCGATGAACTAAGCATGAAGTAACTGGCAAAGATCCCGTAACAATTTGCCAAATAAAATGTTTGATTTTTGGTGGCGCCTTAATTTTCCAAGCTTGTGCTTTTAAAGCTTTACAATTTGGACCCCACTCTTCGATCTCCGACATAGCCTAAGTAAGCAGATATCCCGACTTGACTGTATATTTTCCTGATTTTGTATAATGCCATATCAACCTATCTGGTTTATAACCTCGACTTATACTCATACTCCTAATAATCCGTATATCTACTAGATCCATAAATTCATTCAAAATGGGTAAGTGCCAATCTTTTGTAGTCGGACTAATTAAATGATTAACCATTAGATTTGGGTGGAGAAGTTTCCCCCTTCCATTTGCTGGGCGTGGATTAGTATCAGGTATCCAAGGATCTTGCCAGACCGATAAACTTAAACCTGATCCTAAAGACCATCTAGCTCATTTTTCCACTACGGTCTTGGTGGAAAGAATACTCTTCCAACCAAAAGAAGGAAAATATGAGCTTTTTGCTTTTAAGGGATGTGTATTTTTGAAATACCTACCCTTTAACACCCGAGCTACCAAAGAATCCGGATATTGAATTAATCGCCAATACTGTTTAGCCAGCATTGCATCATTCATTTTTTCTAGAGACCGAAAACCTATCCCTCCATCATTTTTAGCCTTACACATCTTCTCCCAAGCTATCCAATGGAGACCCTGGTCTTTCCCATTAGAACTCCACCAATAATTTGAAATTGCACTTATTAGTTTAGATATCAATTCCTTCGGAAGTTTAAAAGAGGACATGACATATAATGGGAGGGCCAAAGCAATTGATTTGATCAGTGTCTCTTTCCCCCCTTTCGATAAAAATTTCGCTGACCAGCCATTAATTTGATCATTAAGCCTCTCACGGACGTAATTAAATATTTTAATTTTTGAACCTCTAAGGCTCTCTAGAATACCCAAATAGGATTCCATTCCCCCTTCCTTATTGATTCCAAGAATATTTTTTAATCTTACTTTAATTTGACTTGCTATGTTTTCGCCAAACAAAACATATGATTTACTAAAGTTTAGCTCTTGTCCTGAAGCTTTCCCATATTTCCGGATAATATCTATGACAGTTTTACATTGGTCATCATCTGCCTTACAAAAGAAAAAACTATCATCTGCAAATAGCAAGTGTGATATAGTAGGGCATTTCTGTGCGACCTTTATACCTATCAGTTTTTTTTCCTTTTCTGCTTTTTTAATATTAGCAATCAAAACCTCAGTACATAAAATAAATAGATAGGGAGATAATGGATCGCCCTGTCATAAACCTCGTTGAGGCTTAATATATCTTCGTGGTTGTCCATTCAACAACACTTGATATGAAACTGAGCTGACACTCCACGTGATCCAAAAAATCCATTTAGTATTAAATCCTAACCGAGCCAAAACAGCTTTTAAGAAAGCATATTCTACTCTGTCGTAGGTTTTACTCATATCGGTCTTAATTGCCAAAAAATCTTATCTACACGCATTCGTACGTAAGGTTTACAATCTTTTCTATTCCGCCTAAAATTATGCTTTTATTTTAATTGTTAGTGTATTAAGCCAATAATCCAAAAACTATCTTAATTCTCACATTCTCAGCATATCTTACCACGATATTCCACCAAAATACTGATAATCTTTTATGATTCATATTCTCAAAACTAAAAAATTTAAATTACATATATATAATATGACAAATTAAACTTGACAACCACGATATTCTAAATTATGATACATCAAAGTATATTCTACAAGAACAATACAATTATTTCATTTTTAACCATTTTTTATTATCTCTATACTATGAAAAAAAAAGTACAAATAAATTCATTTAAAGTAATAAGTTGTACAATTGTATTTTACCTCTAAAAATAAATTATAAAATTTTAAATATGTAAAACATTGAAGGTATTTAAATGTGACAAAAGTTTTATCTAAAAATTAAGAGCTTGCGGATCAAATGGTAGTCCATGTTAGAATTGACATTAGTATGATGTAGGAGATGTTAAATATAATTGTTATTCTCCTTTGACACCCCTAAATATGTAATTCTAATACTAACGTACTATATTACACATGTACCACAGGTTAAATCTAAAAAAATATTAAAAAATTAAATTATAATTTTAATACTAAATTAAAAACTGTAAAAGCTAACATTAGTATATAAAAAAATAAAAAATTATCTCACAGTGTATCACATGTCCAAATCTAAATTACAACAACGATTAAATTTGTACCATTCAGATTACCGATTTTACAACCACGAATGTCTAAATATACAAAATAATTGTCTAATACTATTTCCAAATTTTTAATTATTGATGAAACACATATTTTAAATCATTTGGATATAACATAATCATTACCTTTTTAAAATTTAACCTTACTTTAAATTTTTTTTTCAGCCCATGCTATATCACGGGTTAGTACCTAGTTGTGAGTACGTACTCCGTCTTTCGTTATCTGAACATTGAAGTTTCACAAACATATCAAATTTACATCATTTTTTTTTCCTTTCAAATTTACATAATTGCTTTACCAATTGCCACTAACATATTTTTTTCTAATAATTTATTATTGGCTAAGACGTTCAGGGTTGAACCTAAACGGGGATAAGAACATGTAATATGGTTTTTACCCAAGCGTAGTTTAAACGCTAAACCTTTAAATCTAAAGATATTTTTAGCCAACCATGTTTGCTGCGGGTGTTTGATCACTAGCTATATTCTCGTGTGAGAACAGTTTAATTAAAGGAAAAAACGCATATAAATAAACAAAATATGAACTTATTTGAATTCACTACTATTTATCAAACACAATTTACAAATAAATATGTGAAATGTTTGGAAAAAGAAGATTTATAGGTAAGGTATTTATTGAAGATAAAATTTATATACTCTCTTTGTTTCATAATAAGTGTCATTTTGATACCTTTTTAAACAAATTATGAAAATGTGTTAAAATTTCTCTTATACTCTTTAAATTCAAATTAACTTTAAAGTCTTCTATAGTATTGAAGTTAAATTAGGAATTTTATACCAAATTTTACATTGAAAAACTAAAACAATACTTATTTTAAAATATACAAATAATTCTTAAACGATACTCTTTATAAAACGGAGGGTGTATATGCTAGATATATCCAAATCGGAAGTGAGATGATCATTTAAGTGATAAGGAACATGTAACAATCTTACTCATTATGAATTAATATTAAATTCAAACCTCATGAAATTTAACATAATATCAAATCTAAGTTGTTGAACCAAGTAGGGTAATCTAATTAGGAATTGTTGCCTATCTCTTAGAATAAGATTTACTTCGAAATGAACCGATAAGGGTTTTCATTTAAAAGAGCACGTTAAAAATATATATCATCTTAAATAAATAAATAAAACTTGAGTCACATATAAAGGATATGTGTCAATTAGAAACTTATGAAATTTAACAAGATCAATACATAACAAAAAGAATGTGCAAACCAATAATTAAATTTTATAAAAGATAGGATTTTTGAAATTACCTGGAAAGAATAGTCTCCTCGATTTGAACTAGTGACCACGACGTTGCATTGTCTATTTCATTGTTTTCTTGTGACCAGTAAGAAAACATATGTATAAAATTTCGAGTCAATATTCAAAATCCAGATCGAACAAATAAAATAAACTGTGGATCAATATATAGTTGAAGTATAACAAATGATCTAAACACCAATTTGAATAAGTTCTCTCTTCAACCAAAAAAAAATTCTGGACAAGAAGGCAAAAATGAGAAGATACTAACTGAAGGGCAATGGACTACCGGTTTATACGATTGTCTCTCTGAAGATATCTCTACATGTAATAATCTCATTTAACTTTATAACTCTTTCTTATACAAGTTTAAAGAAAATATTCGGTTTAGTCATAACTTTTGTATCTGGTTTTGTTTGTAACTTTGTATGAAGGCTGCTTTACATGGTTTTGTCCTTCTGTTGCATTTGGGAGGATCGCTGAGATCCTTGACAAAGGAGAAACAAGTATGTTTTTTATTTCCATTATACATATCTCACATCGCTAATGAGATGAAAACTAAAATGGAATTAAAAACAAAAGACTGATTATTATCAATTTATTTGGAATTGGAATTTATTCACATAAACTATTATTTGATTACGCTTCTACAGTTTTTAATATATTTTTAATGAAGAAAATAGATAAAATAAATTTATCAAATGATATTTTGAGATAATTTGGTTCAAAAAAGACAATAATAATATTATTTTTATAGGGTTGACAGCATATCACACTTTCAAATCGTTCATTGTTAATTTAATAATACTATGAGAAAAGTTATAAGAATATTTTTTCCAAAACCATCTTGCAGATCTACGAAACATCAATATGATTAAAAATAAAATCAAAAGTGAAAAAAAACAAATGTTTAAAATATAATCAAAGTTAGAAACATGATAGGAAACAACTGTTTCGTACCGTTTTCCTACAAAATTTGTCGTAGAAAATCGTGACAAAAATAAAATAATTAATTATATTTTTATATACATAACAAGACATACATTCCAGTATCCATCATATTTCAAATACTACATAATTTTCTAAATTTTATAAAAAGATATTTATACAACTAATGAAATTCTAACATTTTTCTGATGCCAACTTTGTAGGTTTAAAACCTAATATATATTTAATATCATGCAATATAATGTTGTATTCATAAGAGGTCCATTCAATTCATATAATGGTAAGATATGATATATGTTTTACCATTTTTTTACCTTTTAGTTGTCTTATTTTTCTAATATTTTAGTTTTTGTATAAGAATATTATATTATCAGAAATGATTATATATTATTTTGATTTCACAACTTTAGTATGTAAAGAGTTTTTCAAACTGAGATAAGCAAAATTTTGAAATTAATGAAGATTGAATCTCTTGAAAAGTGTATTATATTGTCTCAACATCAAACTGTATAACATTCAATATTGAAAATTTTAATTTGAAAATTTATTTGTAAGTGTGTTTCTTCATCTTTTTTTTTAAAAAAATTGTTTACAAAGTACATTTCATTCATGGATTTGGTTTACATAAAAAATAAATTTATACAACAACCCATTTTTCATATATATATATATATAATAATTTCACTCTCTCTTTATTGATCCACTTGATATCTATATTTTTACCAAAATTTAAATTGTATTAAAGGTTAAAAAGGCACAAATTTAATGTCATGTATACAAATGTAGACTTCATATTTCTTCATATTCAATTTTTTTTTGTAACATATCTCAAATTTCCTAATTAATTTTATCTTGAATGCACATGACTTTCTATTTCTTCAATTTAATTTTGTTTTGTAACATATCTCACAAATTTTACAACATTAATTTAAAGTTTTGTACTAAATTTGTCTTAAATTGTAGTAGAATTAGTCATTATGTGTCGGCAAAGAGAAGAGCTGAGACCATAACAACAACCATCCAATCCTTTCAATTAAGTACAAAAAAAAAAGAATTTTTGGATCTTCCGACGCTTTAACTAATAAATAACTCTTAAAGCAAGAGTGTAGACAACTATGAGCTCTATCGTCTCCGTCATTAGCCTGGCCGCCTCCTCCACGAGATTTGGATAACTGAAGATAGTTCTATAAGAGAGAAACACTAGGGTCGATGCGTCGAACAACCCATTGAGGGATAACCTTTTGTGCCGTCATTAAGCCAAATCCGGCTAATAAATACCCGTCACACAGTTCGACATCTTCATCGATGTCATAAACGTAATCAACAGCTATCAAGAAAAAGAAGAAGGAGAGTAGTATCCATTAAAAACGTATCCTTCTCTATCTTGAGGGAAGACCCAATCCAGTTGAAATGGTAAAGAGTTTTGATTTCACAACTTTAGTATGTAAATAGTTTTTCAAACCGAGATAAGCAAAATTTTGAAATCAATGAAGATTGAATCTCTTGAAAATTGTATTATATTGTTTCAACATCAAACTGTATAACATTCAATATTGAAAATTTTTTATTTGGACATTTATTTGTAAATGTGTTTCTTCATCTTTTTAAAAAAAAATTGTTTACAAAGTACATTTCATTCATGGATTTGGTTTACATAAAAATAAATTTATACAACAACCCATTTTTCATATATATATATATATATATATATATATATATATATATATATATATAATAATAATAATAATAGTTTCACTCTCTCTTTATTGATCCACTTGATATCTATATTTTTACCAAAATTTAAATTGTATTAAAGCTTAAAAAGGCACAAATTTAATGTCATGTATAAAAATGTAGACTTCATAATTCTTCATATTCAATTTTTTTTTGTAACATATCACAAATTTCCTAATTAATTTTATCTTGAATGCACATGACTTTCTATTTCTTCAATTTAATTTTGTTTTGTAACATATCTCACAAATTTTACAACATTAATTTAAAGTTTTGTACTAAATTTGTCTTAAATTGTACTCCCTCCGTTTCAAAATATAAGATGTTTAAGGTAAAAGCACGCATATTTGGATCATTTGTTTTTCAGTAAAAATGTATCATTTATATTTAATTAAAAAAAATTCAACCAATCATAATATGACTGTAGACTGTAATGATTACAAATTATTAAATATATATTAAAATTTGCATAGAAACTTGTAAAACATCTTATATTAAAAAATAAAATAAAATCTCTAAAACATCTTATATTTTGAAAGAGATGGAGTATTAGAATTAGCTTAAGGCATGAATGTAGACAACTATGAGCTATATAAGTGTTCTCTCTAGTTCTAGGTATCAATTGTAAAACAAAACCTCAGCGTCAGTGTTATCTAAAAATCCAGGTCTTTACTGTTTTTCCAGATCTCTGCCAATAGAATCTTCAATTCACTTATCACTGAATCTTCTCCTCCGGTTTGAGTATTAGATGTCTCCTCTGCTTCATATCTCCTCTGCTCCATGGTCCTCTTCTCTAGTTCTATAATCGAACCTTGACTCTCGATGTCTCCTCTGCTCCATTGACTTCCACTAGACTTTGGAACCTTTCTAGATAACTGAAGATAGTTCTTCAAGAGATAAACACTAGGGACGATGCATAGAGCAGCTCATTGGGGGAATAACCTTTTCTGCCATCATTAAACCAAATCCGGCAAACTAATTTCCGTCACACAGTTCGACATCTTCATCGATGTCATAAACGTAATCAACGGCTATAAAAAAAAGACGAAAGAGAGTGAAGCGTTCATAAAAAACATATCCGTCTCTATTTTGAGGAAAGATCCAATCCAGTTGAAAAGATAATTGCAGCCAAAAGAACCTATCGATTTACAGATGGTGTAGATGAAGACGTTCTTTATACGGTATTCAAGATTAAGCGATAGGAGCAGAAAAAGTAGAATCGTATATATGTAGAAGAAAAAGAACGGAATCCACATCTTTTCCATCGGCAAAGACTCGTAGAACGTAGAGCAGAAGAAAAAGAAGATGACAGTGACAAAGTACGACACATTTGCAACGGTTCTTGCCGTTTTTCTTTTTTCTGCGGAGAGGCCGCCATCGTCTCTATCATTAGCCTGGCTGCCTCCTCCACGAAATTTGGATAACTGAAGATAGTTCTTCAAGGGAGAAACACTAGGGCCGATGCATAGACCAACCCATTGGGGGATAACTTTTTGTGCCGTCATTTAGCCAAATCCGGCAAAAAAATATCCGTCACACAGTTCGACATCTTCATCGATGTCATAAACATAATCAACGGCTATCAAGAAAAAGACGAAAGAGAGTGAAGCGTCCATCAAAAACCTATCCGTCTCTATCTTAGGGGAAAACCGAATCCAGTTGAAAATGTAATTGTAGCCAAAAGAACCTATCGATTTACAGATGGCATAAAGGAAGACGTTCTTTCTATGTTCTTCAAGATTAAGCGGTGGGAACGGAAGAAGTAGAATCATACAGACGACGAAGAAGAAGAACGGAATCCACATATTTTCCATCGGTAGAGACTCGTAGAACGTAGAGCAGAAGAAGAAGATGAAAGTGATAAAGTACAACACATTTGCAACCGTTCTTGCCGTTTTCTTTTTTCAGTGGAGTGGCTGCCATCGTCTCCATCATTAGCATGGTTGCCTCCTCCACGAGATTTGGATAACTGAAGATAGTTCTTCAAGAGAGAAACACTAGGGCCGATGCTTAGAACAACCCATTGGAGGATAACCTTTTGTGCCATCACTAAGCCAAATCTAGCTAACAAGTATTCGTCACACAGTTCGATATCTTCATCGATGTCATAAACATAATTGACGACTATCAAGAAAAAGACGAATGAGAGTGATGCGTCCATGAAAAATGTATCCGTCTCTATCTTGAGGGAAGATCCAATCTAGTTGAAAAGGTAATCGAGCCAAAAAACCAATCCATTTACAGATGGTGTAGAGGTAAACGTTCTTTATACATTCTTTAAGATTAAGCGATGGGAGCGGAAGAAGCAGAATCATACAGATGATGAAGAAGAACGAAATCCACATTTTTTTCATCGACACAGAATCGTAAAACGTAGAGCAGACGAAGAAAAAGATGACAATGACAAAGTACGACACATTTGCAACCGTTCTTGCCGTTTTCCTTTTATCTGCAGAGAGACTGCCATCGTCTCCGTCATTAGCCTGGCTGCCTCCTCACGAGATTTGGATAACCGAAAATAGTTCTTCAAGAGGGAAACATTAGGGTCGATGCGTCAAATAACCCATTGAGGGATAACCTTTTGTGCTGTCATTAAGCCAAATCCGACTAACAAATATCTGTCACACAATTCGACATCTTTATCGATGTCATGAACGTAATCAACACCTATCAAGAAAAAGAAGAAGGAGAGTGAAGCGTCCATTAAAAACTTATCCTTCTCCATTTTGAGGGAAGAACCAATCCAATTGAAATGGTAATTACAGGTAAAAGAACTTATCGATTTACAGATGGCGTAGAGGAAGGCGTTCTTTATACGTTCTTCAAGATTAAGCGGTGGAAGTGGAAGAAGTAAAATCATAGAGATGACGAAGAAGAAGAACGGAATCCACATGTTTTCCATCGGCAAAGACTCGTAGAATGTAGCACAGAAGAAGAAGATGATAGGGACAAAATAAGACACATTAGCAACTTTACTTGCCAATTTCCTTTTTCCGGTGGAGAGGCTGCCATCGTCTCCATCATTAGCCTGGCTGCCTCCTCCACGAGATTTGGATAACTTAAGATAATTCTCAAGAGAGAATTACTAGGACCGATGCATAGAATAACCGATTAGGAGAAAACCTTTTGTGTCGTCATTAAACCAAATCCGGCAAACAAATATATGTCACAAATTTCGACATCTTCAGTTACCAAGAAAAATACGAAGGAGAGTGAAGCTTCCATCAAAAACATATCTGTCTCTATCTTGAGGGAAGACCTAATCCAGTTTAAAAAGTAATTGCAGCTAAAAGAACTTATCGATTTACAGATGGCGTTGAGAAAGACGTTATTTTTACGTTCTTCAAGATTAAGCAGTGGAAGCGGAAGATGTAGAATCGTACAATTGATGAAGAAGAAGAATGAAATCCATATCTTTTCCATCGGCAAAGACTTGTAGAACATAGAGCAGAAGAAGAAGATGACAGTGAAAAAGTACGACACATTTTCTATCGTTCTTTCCGTTTCCTTTTTTCTACTGAGAGGCTGCCATCGTCTCCGTCATTAGCTTAACTGCCTCCTCCCCGAGATTTGGATAACTAAAGATAGTTATTCAAGAGAGAAACACTGGGGCCGATGCATAGAACAACCCATTGGCGGATAACCTTTTGTGCAGGCATTAATCCAAATATGGCAAACAAATATCCGTCATAAAGTTCGACATCTTCATCGATTTCATAAAAGTAATCAACGGCTATCAAGAAAAAGACGAAAGAGAGTGAAGTGTCCATCAAGAACGTATATGTATCTATCTTGAGGAAATATCTAATCCAGTTAAAAAGTTAATTGCAGCAAAAAAAACTTATCGATTTACAGATGGCGTAGAGGAAGACATTCTTTATACGTTCTTCAATATTAAGTGGTGGGAGCGGAAGAAGTAGAATCGTACAGATGACGAAGAAGAAGAACGGAATCCACATCTTTTCCATCGGTAGAG
This sequence comes from Turritis glabra, assembly GCA_900406565.1. Classification (NCBI taxonomy): domain Eukaryota; kingdom Viridiplantae; phylum Streptophyta; class Magnoliopsida; order Brassicales; family Brassicaceae; genus Turritis; species Turritis glabra. The sequence goes on along the minus strand of OVBN01000116.1, from coordinate 736,209 downwards.
ACTCGTAAAGCATAGTGAAGAAGAATAAGAAGATCACATTGACAAAGTACGACACATTTGCAACCGTTCTTGTCATTTTCCTTTTTTCTGCGGAAAGAATGCCATCATCTCCGTCACTAGCCTGGCTGTCTCCTCCACGAGATTTTGATAACTGAAGATAGTTCTTCAGGAGAGAAACGCTAGAGCCGATGCGTAGAACAAGCCATTAGGGATAACCTTTTGTGCCGTCATCAAGCCAAATCCGGCTAAAAAATATTCATCATACGGTTCGACATCTTCATCGATGTCATAAACGTAATCAACGGCTATAAAGAAAAAGGTAAAGGAGAATGAAGCGTCCATTAAAAATGTATCCGTCTCTATCTAGAGGGAAGATCCAATCTAGTTGAAAAGGTAATAGCAGCCAAAAGAACCTATCGATTTACATATGGCATAGAGAAAAACATTCTATATACGTTCTTCAAGATTAAGCGGTGGGAGCAGCAGAAGTAGAATCGTACAGTTGACGAAGAAAAAGAACGAAATCCACATATTTCTATCGACAGAGACTCGTAAGACGTAGAGCAGAAGAAGTAGATGATAGTGACAAAGTACGACACATTTGCAACCGTTCTTACCATTTTCCTTTTTTCTGCGGAGAGGCTGCTATCGTCTCTGTCATTAGCCTGGTTGCCTCCTCCACGAGATTTAGATAACTAAAGATAGTTCTCGAGAGAAAAACCTTAGGGCCGAGGCATCGAATAACCCATTGGGGGATAACCTTTTGTGCCGTCATTTGCCAAATTCGGCAAATATCCGTCAGACAATTCGACATCTTCATCGATGTCATAAGCGTAATTAACGGCTATAAAAAAAATAAGAGGGTGAAGCGTCCATCAAAAACGTATCCGGTCTCTATCTTAAGGAAAGACCCAATCCAGTGAAAAGGATAATTGCAACCAAAAGAACCTATCGATTTACAAATGGCGTAGAGGAAGACGTTCTTTATACGTTCTTCAAGATTAAGCGGTGGGAGCAGAAGAAGTATAATTGTACAGTTCATGAAGAAGAAGAACGAAATCCACATCTTTTCAATCGGCAGAGACTCGTAGAACGTAGAGCAGAAGACGAAAATGAGACATTGACAAAGTACGACACATTTGCAACCGCTCTTACCGTTTTCCTTTTTTCTGCGGAGAGGCGGCCATTGTCTTTGTCATTAGCATGGTTGCCTCCTCTACGAGATTTGGATAACTGAAGATAATTCTTCAAAAGAGAAACACTAGGGCCGATGCATAGAACAACCTATTGGGGGATAACCTTTTGTGCCGTCATTAACCCAAATCCGGCAAACAAATAACCGTCACACAGTTCGACATCTTCATCGATGTCATAAATGTAATCAACGGCTATCAAGAAAAAGATGAAGGAGAGTGAAGCGTCCATAAAAACGTATCCTTCTCAATCTTGAGGGAAGACCTAGTCTAGTTAAAAGGATAATTGCAGCCAAAAGAACCTATCGATTTACAGATAGCGTAGAAAAAGACGTTCTTTATACATTCTTCAAGATTAAGCGGTGGGAGCAGAAGAAATAGAATCTTATAGTTGACGAAAAAGAAAAATAGAATCCAAATCTTGTCCATCAGGAGAGACTCGTAGAACGTAGAGCATAAGAAGAAGATGACAGTGACAAAGTACGACACATTTGCAACCGTTCTTACCGTTTTCCTTTTTTCTGCGAAGAAGCTGCCATCGTCTTCATCATTATCCTGGCTGCCTCCTCCACGAGATTTGAATAACTGAAGATAGTTATTCAAGAGAGAAACACTAGGGACGATGCATAAAATAACATATTGGAGATAACATTTTGTGCCGTTATTAAGCCAAATCTAGCAAATAAATATCCGTCACACAGTTCGATATCTTCATCGATGTCATAAACGTAATCAACTGCTATCAAGAAAAAGACAAAGGAGAGTGGAGCGTCCGTCAAAAACATATCCGTTTTATCTTGAGGGAAGACCCAGTCCAATTGAAAAGGTAATTGCAATTAAAAGAACCTATCGATTTACTGATGGTGTAAAGAAAAACGTTTTTTATACGTTCTTCAAGATTAAGTGGTGGGAGCGGAAGAAGTAAAATCGTACAGTTGACGAAGAAGAGAAACAAAATCCACATATTTTTCATCGGCAAAGACTCGTATAACGTAGATAGAAGAAGAAGATGATGATAGTGACAAAGTATGACACATTTGCAATCGTTCTTGCCGTTTTCCTTTTTTCTGCGGAGAGGCTGTCATCGTCTCCTTCATTAGCCTGGTTGCCTCCTCCACAAGATTTGGATAAGTGAAGATAGTTCTTCAAGAGAGAAACACTAGGGCCGATGTGTAGAACAACCCATTGAGGAATAACCTTTTGTGTCGTCATTAAGTCAAATACGGCAAACAAATATCCGTCACACAGTTAGACATCTTCATTGATGTTATAAATTTAATCAACAGCTACCAAGAAAAAGATGAAAGAGTGTGAAGGTACCATCAAAAACGTATCCGTCTCTATCTTGAGGGAAGATCCAATCTAGTTGAAAAGGTAATTGCAGCCAAAAGAACCTATCGATTTATAGATGCGTAGAGGGAGACGTTCTTTGTACGTTCTTCAAGATTAAGCGGTGGGAGCGGAAGAAGTAGAATCGTACAGATGACGAATAATAAAAACGGAATCCACATCTTTTCCATCAACAAAGACTCGTAGAACGTGAAGCACAAGAAGAAGATGACAGTGAAAAAGTATGACAGTACTGCAACTATTTTGGCTGAGAGAAGAGATGTGTTGGTTCGTGAGGAAGAAGATGAATGGGGAAGGAGATTGAGAAGCAGAGCGAGCATGCTGATCCGCTTGAATGCCATTGTAGAAGTTCTTGATGGGAAGAGTTTGGTTGTTTGGAATAAAGAAGAAGTGAAGAATCGTTGGGGAAACGAGAAAGTTTGTAGTGTATTGGAGCAGCGGAGTGTTTCGGTGTTTGTATCGTTAATCTGTTATGCGAGAAGAGTTTTTTTTTATTTAAGGGAGAAGAAAGCAGAGAGAGTTGATGACGTGGAAAAGGTTTAAAGACTTTGAAGTCAAGCCACTAGTTTGTTTAAAGGGTTTGATGTTATTGAAGGTTAAGAGGGTTTGACGCGTTGATCTACGACACGGAAACGATTCCGCATATTTCGATTCCACCTTCTCAGGTACGGGTTTCTCACTTGGCAGGATGTTGTTGTTGATTTGCCATCTGCAATTGTGAAGGAAACATCAATAATGGTCACAATTGTGAAGGAAACATCAATAATGGTCACAATTTGTTCTTGTTTCCAGCATCACACATGAGAGAATAAAAGAAAATGACACTCATGTGAAGATTTCCAAATATTCAAGGACTGGTTGCAGAATTATAATGAATCAAAATGGATTTCTGATGGAATTTTTCAAAGAGTGTGATGCATGCACCAAGTATGGTGTGATCCTCATTCATGTGAGTGCATTAGAAGATGAAGTTTCACTTTGGAGTGATATCAAGAGTCCCAGAGGTGATATCAAGGAAATATGTTACAAGAGAAACCTCAAGAACGTCATTGGTTCAATTGGTCTGAGATAGCTGAAAGGAAAGCTAGCGTAAAGGTCTAAGACTGTTGGTAAGTTTCTATTTAAACAGGAGGGTTGCGTTGAAAGTCTGTATAGCAAGTTGGGTAATTGGATGGAGTGCTGTGTTAGAAAAAGCAACAGTACAAAGAGGAATCAAAAGCTGTGTTCTTCACAAAATATGGGTGTCCTGATCTAGGGATTGCTCAAAGGTTTGAAGCATGTTTGGTTCAAGTTTCCTGCAATGTTTCAAGAAGAGGCTCCTAATTCAAAGAGAAAAGACTATTGGGTTTCTTAGATCTGGAGGCATTCTTGTGTTTATTCATGATGAAACATAAATTGTATGCAAGAATGCCACGTCTTCTGACCAAGGATAACTCAGGTGGAACTTGAGAAGTATTAGGAAAAGTAGGGGGAACTAATTTGTTAACAATAGTTTCTAACTTATTTGAACACTCTTATGATTCGAGAAAAGAAAAACAATTCCAGGAAAAAGTGTGCTTCCTTTCCTTCTAATATCACATTGATGCAATGTAATGTCGATGACAGTTGACTCTAAAGAATAACTGTTTAACCGATACCAAAAGGAAGAGATACTGAAACGTTCTACGTTTGCTGAAACTTTACGTTGTATGTTTCTAAGGAAAAGCGAAACCGAAACCCTAACCTAACATCAATGACAAAAGTTCATAAAAAATAGGAAGCCCAATTAAAACAAATGTAAAGGGAAAGTAACTTGAACATGTTAAGGAACGAAACGTGTACGAGGAGATGAGTCAACAAGGTTTGTCTTCATTACTATCTTCTACCTCTTTATTTACCTTGACCATAGTTGTAGCACGTGATCGCAGGTAGTGCATCCCGGTTTTCAAACCCTGTTGGAAACTCAATAGTTTGCTCATATACTCTTTTGAAACTCAATAGTTTGGGCAATGTTTTAAAGTAAGATCATACCTTATTCCAAGCATAGAAGTGTAAGGAAGTGAGGTTTATGTAGCTAGGTTCTTCCAAGTGTATGTTTAAGCTTTGGTTTTGATCTATGTAGCATCCACGATCAACAGCCATGTCAACCACGTTTCTTTCTAATGGTATTGTTCCAATACTGGATGTTGATCAAGGAGGAGGTAAGAGGAATGGTAAATCTTAGCTTTGCAGAAAAACTCGATTCCACGATTATAATACCAAAACGCAATTCTATATTTTTGGCAGAAAAACACGATTATAATTTAATAATATTAAATAATAAAATAAATAATAATTAATTAAAAACCCTAAATTGCTTCAATGAGTGTAAATGAATTTAAATGGGTTTATATAAATCATAATATGTTTAAATAGACATAATTAAATGGGTTCAAATTTAAATATGTATAAATTAATTTATAGTTAAATACAGATAGGTCTAAATAAGATGAATTTAAATGGGATAAGTTTACCTATTTTAATATACCTAATTAAGAATATACTTATGTTTATCTCTAAGCTATATATATATATATATATATATATATATTAAATCATTATCAACATGGACCAAAAGGAACGATGAAACAAAATGAATCAAACAGCTGCTTATGGATAAGAAAAAAGGCTTTCGCTTCAGGCCCGAAAATATAAAGATTTTTAGGGCCCCCTAATTTGGAAAATATGGTGTGTCATAATGGTTTTGGAGGGCCCTATATTTCGTGGACAACCTCTTTGTTCAATTCTTTTGGATAATTATATTTTTACATATACACAATTAGGCTTTAGAAAAAGGAAATTGAGAATGGATTAAAAAAAAAAAAGAAATCGAGATTCCAAACCGGTAAAAAAAACGATATCTCAAACCGAAAAGGAAATCAGAATCCTAAATTGAAAAGGAATCGAGTAAAGGTTGTGAGTTTATAAATAAAAGTTTTGATTGAATGGCCTAGCTATCATATCTGATATCATATGTTTTTTAGTATTTTTATAGCTTTATTTCATTTAATTTTCATGAATTTTGTCTCATTTAGGACTTGTTTAGTATGCATTTGCATTTAATTTGTTTGTATAGGTTCATGGAGTGAATCTTGGCTATTTAGAGACATGTGGAGATTAAGAAAAATGTTATCAAGCTAAAAGAGCAATAAGAGATCAAGGTGTGAAAAGGAGATGCAAAGAAATAGTAGAGAAACAATGACGCAGAATTTGTTCGAAGGTTTTAACGATCGACTCATATGAAGGTCTTCCGGTGGGAATTAGCTTTTGAGCTCTTCATCAAAGTTGTAGGAAATTGAATTATATTTCCAATGGTGGTGAAATCAGGCCAATCCGATCGGTCTGCAACTGATTTCAGCAACCGATTTGGGACACAAAATCGGTCTGCAACCGATTTCGGCAACCAAGCGGCAAATACGATGAATCACATACGAAAGGTTACTAAATCGGTTTTCAACCGATTTTGGCAACCGATTGCCGACACTCCACTATAAATGCTCCAACTTGTGTGTACAGAAAAGACTCTCCTTCTTTTCCTTTTCAACAACTTATGATATTTTCTCTCTATTCTTGAGTGTTCTTGTTTTAGTTCTTATGCTTTTTAATTCATCATCTAAACTTATGTTTTGTACTTTTATTCAAATCTTTTTATAAAATCTTGATTATGTTTTGCTTATCTATCATTTGTACGGTTTACTTTTGCAATTCTATCATGTGTGAGTAGTTCACTTTTGGATTGTTGGTTTGGTAGATATAGGATGTTAGAGCTTGTGAATGATGTTTGATGGTTGAGTAGTCTTGCTTATGATTATGCATAGAATGATCTTAATGCTAGAAATGAGCTTCAAAAGAGAGTTTTCTAGATTCTAGATTATTTCACATCGGAAAGGTTTTGTGAAATAATCCGAACCGTCTATGCATATGTTCTAATTCTTAAACAACGAAAGTTGAGTTCTAAGAAGGAATTGATGACTAAAATGAGTTTGTGTTCTTTGCTTATAAATCGTTAGGTTGTAATTGAAAGATTAGCTTAATCGAACGTTTTATAAAGGAGCTAGTATCACGACAGTGGACTAGTCTACCTAAGCGACTCATGTCATGGAATTAAGTTTAGATTGTTCGTTTGAATTATCGTTTATCAAGTCATCATTCACCCTTGTCGAATTGTCTTACCAATGATCCATACCCGCTTTGTTTAGATTCTATTGTTATTAGTCTTTTCTATTGTTGTTAGTCTTTTACTTTGTTTTGCATTATTTTGTTTGATTTATATTGTTAGTCATATTTTAGGAAACCCGAAACCCTTTTATTTTGCTTAGATTAAGCGAACTTGTGCATTCCTAGTGTGTTGGTTCATTGCTCTCTGTGGATTCGATACCTTAAATGCTACCAACGACATACCATTAGTATTGTGGTATTGTTTGCACACAAGGTTTAATTGATGTGCATTGTATGAGTTGTTGGAAATTCACGCGTATCAATTTTGCGCCGTTGCCGGGGAGCAATTGCAATTAGCCATTAGGATTTCATTTTTGCTTGAGACTAAGTTTTCTTTACTTTTGTTTTATTTCTTTTGGTTACTAACTTTCTTCCAAGTGTTTGTTCTTTTTGCAAGGTACAATCACAATGGAGGAGATGTTGACCTCTATGCATTCTAAGTTGGATAGAGCGTTGGAAGCACAACAAATTGCCTCCATGCATTCTAAGTTGGATCGCGTTTTGGAGGCACAACAAAGAGAGATAGCTTGGAAGCAAGCAAGCTATCAAAGAGCTTATCAAGAATCATCCTCAAGAGAGTATCAACCGGATGTATACTATCCTCAGTATAATCAACATGGATATGAGTATCAACCGGATGTGTACTATGCTCAAGAGAACCAATGTGGATATGGAGAGGAATATCAACCTTATAACATGGAGTATGACTACTCAAGTTATCAAGGACCTTATGAAACATCCACATCAAGAGAGTATCAACATGATCAAAACTATGCTCAAGACAACCAATGTGCATATGATGATAGATATCAACCTTGCAATATGGAGTATGACTACGAAACTGTCAATCCTTCCCCAATCTCCGATAAAGAAGAACTTTTCAACTTGATGAAGTTGCTTTTGGAAGAGCAACAAAAGTCTATGGAGATTCTTCGACTGATCAGCGAGGAGCATAAATGGACTCCATATCCATGGGTTGTTGAGCCAACAAATGTCAAATCCATCAACACCAATCTTACACAATGGATCGAGGAAGAAGAAGAAGAAGAAGAAGAAGAAGCATGCATTCCTCCTAGTGAAGAGAAGACAAAAGAGATGCTTCTCAATGAAACTAGAGAAGTTTTTGAGGAGAATTCTCAAATCAATGATGAATACCAACAAGAAGCTGACGAGTTTATACAAGAGTTTGAATTACTCCTTGGATGCACGGTTGATGAGAATCTTGTGATAAAATATGAAGTAGTGGAACCCGTGGCAATCAAGAGTTATTCAACCAAGAGCAATGAGGAAAAAGTAGGCGTGGTTGGAGAATCATTAGATGATTCATGTGATGGTGTCTTGGATGTTGAGTACATGTTTGAAGATCATGATCTTGGTATAATCTCTATCAAGGACTTGAGCATTGATGAACCGATTAAGATATCCTTTGAGGAAATAAGGATGAAAGCATTTCGTGGATGCTTCTACGATGAATATGATCCCGGTGATACATTGTCACCAATAAGGGATACGTAGAAGAACATCAAGCTTAGTGATGTCAAACAAGCGCGCTTGGGAGGCAATCCCATGGTATCCTTGTACTTATTGATTGTTTGTTCTTTTTGGTGTGTTTTGTGTGTTTGTGTGTTTTTGTTTTTATGATTTTGTAAATGGAACAGGGCTGGACTCCATCTCACTCTAATCTCTTGAGACTCCTCTAGTTTCACTACTCCTTAGAAGCTCCAAGGTACCAACACTCTCCATTGAATATACAATTTAGATTTGTTCGCATTTTTTGTTTTTCGTTAGTCTTTTTCTTGAATTTATTCTCACACCGAGACGGTGTAAAATAAGTTTGGGGGAGAGACTAACCTTCTAACATTGTGTTTTCTTTTGTTTTATTTCTTTTGAGTCATTGCATTGTGAATATTTATTTTTGAAAAATAAAATTAAATAAAAAACCGAATATTAAGTCTAGATGCATATAGACTTATTGTGAGAAACCAAAAATATTCATATAGTTTTGCATATTCATTTTTGATTTTACGATTGAGTCTAGATGCATATATGTTGCATTTACATATGCATTTGGGAGCAATGATTTTTTTTAGCACATTAACTTTGAATGTAATGCCCTTGTTAATCGTATTATGATGCATGAACCGCCTTGAAAATTTGGAAAATCCATGCTTTGATCTTTTGACTTGAAGTTTTTTTTATTTCTTAGTTGAAACTTGCTTTGAATTGATTCCAACTATATGAATTTGGTCTTAAAATAAATCTAAGTTTCTCGCTTAGGGGTTTTAAATACGTTTCCATATTTTACCTCTACCCCTCTACCTTAACCATTTTCTTTTAAACCCATGATTATTCGTGAGTGAGGCCTTTTTCTTGATAATGCTATAATGTGCAAAATCTTGAGAGTATCGAGAACGACAAAGGTTAATTCTCATTATGAGCTAGCAATTAGGATGGGAAAGAAATGATTGGTTGAAATTTTTGAATATTTTGTTTTGGGGTTTGGGAAAGAATAAGAAAGGCATGATCAATAAGTGTTTAAAATGGATTCCTAGGGGATGAATTCATAAGTAAATAAACTCTAAATCTCAAAATGAAAGAAAAAAAAAAGTTAGAAAAGAGTTTAGTGTTAATTAAAAATGTTTTCCCTAGGAGAGTACAAGAAAAAGATTGATCATGAGGTTTGTAGAATAAAAGACAAGAATTGTCTATTGATTTTGGGTTGAATAAGAAGATAAAAAGAGTTGTGCAAAGTAGAAATTCAAGAAATCATAAGTTGGGTAGAACGACGAGAGTTAATTTTTGTATTCGTCAATTGTTCTCCTTCTTAGATAAATTTTGCATAATGTCTAGCATTCCTTTGTGATGAGAGAAACCACCAAAAGAATCAAAACTACCTCAAAAATCTACACCTAAACCGATTGAAAACGATTTAAACTCCCTTTGCGAGACCGCACTATATCTTAATGAATGTTAAAAAGTTGGATGATATGAATGCTTGAGGATTCTGAGAATTATACCTTAGAGTAAAAGATTCGAGTTGCAATGAGTATGGAGAAGTTCGTTAGAGTACGAGTGATTCATGCATTATCCTACTTTTATCTAAGGACATTTAATTCAAGTGTTATATGTGCTTCTTTTTGGAATTGAGCTCTCACTTCAACCCTCTTTCTCTAGCTATCCTTTGAAATTTGCTTGAGGACAAGCAAAAGATTAGTTTGGGGGAGTTGATATCATGTGTTTTTTAGTATTTTTATAGCTTTATTTCATTTAGTTTTCATGAATTTTGTCTCATTTAGGACTTGTTTAGTATGCATTTGCATTTAATTTGTTTGTATAGGTTCATGGAGTGAATCTTGGCTATTTAGAGACATGTGAAGCTTAAGGAAGATGTTATCAAGCTAAAAGAGCAATAAGAGGTCAAGGTGTGAAAAGGAGATACAAAGAAATAGTGGAGAAACAATGGCGCAGAATTTGTTCGAAGGTTTTAACGATCGACTCATATGAAGGTCTTTCGGTGGGAATTAGCTTCCGAGCTCTTCATAAAATTTGTAGGAAATTGAAGTATCAGGCCAATTATAGCTATGAGTCAAAAGTAACAATCTGATCGGTCTGCAACCGATTTCAGCAACCGATTTGGGACACAAAATCGGTCTGCAACCGATTTCGGCAACCAAGTGGCAAATACGATGAATCACATACGAAAGGTTACTAAATCGGTCTGCAATCGATTTTGGCAACCGATTGCCGACACTCCACTATAAATGCTCCAACTTGTGTGTAGAGAAAAGACTCTCCTTCTTTTTCTTTTCAACAACTTATGATATTTTTTCTCTATTCTTGAGTGTTCTTGTTTTAGTTCTTATGTTTTTTAATTCATCATCTAAACTTATGTTTTGTACTTTTATTCAAATCTTTTTATAAAATCTTGATTATGTTTTGCTTATCTATCATTTGTACGGTTTACTTTTGCAATTCTATCATGTGTGAGTAGTTCACTTTTGGATTGTTGGTTTGGTAGATCTAGGGTGTTAGAGCTTGTGAATGATGTTTGATGGTTGAGTAGTCTTGCTTATGATTATGCATAGAATGATCTTAATGCTAGAAATGAGCTTCAAAAGAGAGTTTTTTAGATTCTAGATTATTTCACATCCGAAAGGTTTTGTGAAATAATCCGAACCGTCTACGCATATGTTCTAATTCTTAACCAACGAAAATTGAGTTCTAAGAAGGAATTGATGACAAAAATGAGTTTGTGTTCTTTGATTATAAATCGTTAGGTTGCAATTGAAAGATTAGCTTAATCGAACGGTTTGTAAAGGGACTAGTATCACGACAGTGGACTAGTCTACCTAAGCGACTCATGTCATGGAATTAAGTTTAGATTGTTCGTTTGAATTATCGTTTATCAAGTCATCATTCACCCTTGTTGAATTGTCTTACCAATGATCCATACCCGCTTTATTTAGGTTCTATTGTTGTTAGTCTTTTCTATTGTTGTTAGTCTTTTACATTATTGTTTCTTTTGCTTTGTTTTGCATTATTTGGTTTGATTTATATTGTGAGTCATATTTTAGGAAACCCGAAACCCTTTTATTTTGCTTAGATTAAGCGAACTTGTGCATTCCTAGTGTGTTGGTTCATTGCTCTGTGTGGATTCGATACCTTAAGTGCTACCAACGACATACCATTAGTATTGTGGTATTGTTTGCACACAAGGTTTAATTGATGTGCATTGTGTGAGTTGTTAAAAATTCACGCCTATCAATATCCATAAAAAGAAAACTAGTTAGGAACCTAGATTGTGAGAATTTGGTGAAATAGTTTATTGAAACAGAAGGAAAAAAGATTATGTTTTAGTTTTTTCTAGATTATTGTTTTGTTGTTAATAATTTCTATCTTTTCAAAATTATTTTAACATTTATTTTATTTTTAGAAAATATATTGAAAATGCCTCCAATTTCAACCTTGCCTTAAGTCCCGATAAATCTGGGCACGGCACTAAATTCTAATGGAACAAGGTCTTTAGGGAGAGAAAGGGAGAAACGTACACTGAGAGGAGTAGTGTTCTTGACTAATTAAGGCAGAGATCGGCGTGGGGAGGCACTGACGAAAGTCTCGGAAGAGTCATAATATGCAATTATCTGGTAGTTATCTAAGAAGATGGAAAAATATATAGAGTTCAGAAGACATGAATATTTAAATAGCTGCAATTGTTTGTAAAATATACAATTATTTGAACGAAACATTATGATAGAAAAATGCGAACGAAATATGGTAAAACGACACAACTTTAAATGAATAGATGCAACTTTGTAAAAAAAATATCTTTCGGACTATTAAATATAAAATGAAAATATTTTACAAAAGATTACAATGAAAAAACAAAACCGTAGAAAGTATTTTTCAGATTGTTATCATTATATAGATTATATAGCGTTAAATTTGTCCATGCATGGTACATGTTCTTATCTAATTATAATAAAAGTCACAACTTTCTAAATATAAAACAATTAAATAAAAAAAAATGAGAGAGTATATAAAAGAAGCAACTGTAAAATACATATTTAAAATTGGTTAAAATTTCTACATTATTATAATCATTCCATTTTTATGTTAGATCATGAATTAGAGGATATGTTTTCAAACTTAAAATGTTGTATGTAAAAAAAGTTTAGAGAGTATATAATAACGTTGAATATTGAGATTCAAATTATTTAAATTCATCATTAAACGAAATAATATGTATTGTAGAATAAAAGTTTGGTAATTATCTAAGAAGGGACAAATATATATAGTAAAAAAAATGAACATTTAAATAGACATAATTTTTTGTAAAATAAACAACTATATATGGAACGAAAGTTCTGATAAAAAGCACGAAAAATATAACACAACTCTAAATGAATAGATGCAACGTTTTGAAAAAACATGACCGTAGAAGATATATTTCAGATTACTAAAAATAAGATAAAAAGAATTTACAAAAAGTTCTGATACAAATATGCAAGAAGACATTTTTTCAAATTGTATTCATTATATAGATTTTCATATCTTAGTTGGACTTATCTTTAATTAGGAGTTTTAATAGTTTATAACATTTTCAGGTTTTCTTATAAGTAGTCTCTTACGCTTAATGTATTATTCAGTTGTTGATATAATAAAGAGATTTTATAAAGAGTTTTTGATAATCACTTCAGTATTCTCAATCCTTGTTTACGGTAGATTTGTAGAGATTTTAACGGGTTCATAAAGGTTTGATTTATACAGAGATTCTCAAATCAAACGAATATATTTGCGATTATCCTTAGTTTACCAGTATTTAAAGGAATTATCGGAATTTTAGTTCTATCCCTACAAGCTTCCGTTTATCTTGGCAAAGTTTCAGTGGTTTTGATGGATCTTCTGGAGGAAATCAAGACATCATCGATACCAGAAAACTGAGAAACCTTCTTAGCAACCTTAGCAGCAATAATAACACATAGTTTCAAATATTTCCTTACCAAGAGACTTGAACCTAGGGCCAGGACCGTCCATAAGGTATATAAAGCATGTTCTTTAGGCTATATTTATTCTTTAATTAAATGGGCTACATTACTAATAATTTCAACAATACTCTAATTTGGTAGTCATTTAATCTGTCTTTTATCGTGGGTTCAAATAATCATTGTTATTGTTTTACCTTTTTCTGTTAGATATATTTTCCAGTTTAAAAATATAAAAATATGTAACAATGTTTTTTTTTTAGCAAATATGTAACAATGTTGTGTCAAAGTAAATTGAGATTATTATTGATTTGGAACTTTAATGGTCTGAAACTTTCAATTTGGGAACTATTTTCCGGCCTTACAATATTAGGCATTTTTGGGGTAGGAAAAAAGAGTTTTATCTTTGTCCTCTATATCTCTTCCTTGCTTCCTCTCCCGATCACATTATCTCGAAGCTCCAATGAAGAACCATTGCTTCTAATTGTCGTGTTCGCTTTTCCAACCACAACTATAGCTTCTCACTATCGTGTTCGCTCTGTCTCCGTCAAATTCATCAAGGCCGTCACTTTCAACTCCATGAACATCATTTTCTTTGCTTCCGACTCACAATACGTCTCCGGCACCAACACTATCTCTTCCGATGTTAAGAGGTCCATCTTCAAAAGAGTTGTGTAGTAAGAACACAATAACTATTTTTTTACGACAAATTTCTCTTCTTCATTTCATCTATAGTGATGTCTTTATAAACACACAATAAAGTAAAGAAACTAACTACTAAATCTACCACTAATAAACATGGAGAGGTGGGTGATACAATCCCACTAATATAAAAGCAATAACAAGACCACATCTCTTTTCTATCTTTAACCTGTTGACACCGGTTTACTCCGGTTATGTGCTCATCATCTGATAAATTTCAATGGATTCAATTAATCAAATCTTGAATAAAGGAAGCTAAACACTAAGGGGATAATGTAGAGGAACCCAAGGGTTCCAATCTTAGACATTGATCGAGTCAAGTAAAAACTTCAATTTTTCTCCAAACTAATTAGCTCAAATTTTTGTGTTCCTGCTTTCAAATCGAATGATAATCTCCAATTCATCTCCAATTCATCTTCAACTCATCTTCAATTCTAAACCATTTCATCTTCTATACCTCTTTGGTCTCTTCTCTTGTGCTTAATCGAGTTGGGATCGTTTCAATTCAGGATTTAGATTTTTGTTTATATATATGAGTGAAGGAGTTTTCAAGCGGATCATCGAAAAAACGATTGAGAAGCTACTCTGCCTGCTTCGCCGAGGAAGAAAACCCGGCAATCACAGATTTAGTTTGCTGCAATTCTAGTGAAAGGTAAAATCATCATTCCATGACAAAAATAAAACTTAAAAACGCAAGTCCGGATGATTAGTCCCAAATCCATAAGAATCTCGGGAAATAATGCTTTCCTCGTAAATTGCTTTAGAACCAGCCATGCCTAGGGCCTCCTAAACACAAAAGCAAGGGTACCACTAGACCACAAGTTTTTTGGCGTCTTATTGTCTTTCTTGATGTGTAACCAGATTTATGTAAACAGTACTTTGTGGTTTGTATCAACATTAAATTTTTTGTTTGCTAGTTAAACTGATTGTGATGCTCAGTCGATCTCAACTTTTCTTATTCTATTCGAGCTTCTGTTTTTCATCATCTTTGATTCTCCTTCTAGAGACTTTGGTTTTTTTTTAATAAATAAATCGTCTGGTATTAAAATAGAAAATTGGTGGGTGAAAAAGTAGTCGTTGAGTGAAAAAAGAAAAAGAATAATATAAAGTAGGTGTCGTTTTAAGAAAAGCATCATTTGGAATTTTTATTATTATTAATTAATGATTTGTTGTTAGTGGAGAGTTGAAAAGTCTGAAGCAGAGACTTCCCCAAGAGGAGTCCTCAAAACTCAAAGCATATCTCTTCTTCCTAAACGTCGACGAGAAGGATAGTACCTTGGCGCTATCAAGATTCAAAAGGTTAGTCATTTTTCTTTTAATGTTATTTGTTTTTTTTCTTTATTCTTAGCAAATTAATTTGTTCACGGTGAACGATACCTCTATTAATTTCATGAGTATTGACAGTAAAACTTTGTCCATGTCCTGGATCAATTCTACTATTTGTCTCTCTTGCATATCGGGGTATGTCAACTGTCAAGAGACGTACAGAAAACTTGAATATTTTGACTAAAAAAAATAAACCTTGTGCCAAGAATTCATTAGTTGAAAAGGATAGAGATGTTTTGATATCTCTCTCTCATGAATTTTTAAAAATGCCAGGATTGAGTAAGGAAAACACAGCAAATTCGTGGCAAACTAATTTCGAGAAACAAGTTTTTGGTTTGTCAAGAAATCTTAGGATATATAAAAGGTTTTCTTTGATTGTAAAGCTATTCTCATTTAAATTGGTGTGTGAAGTTCACAAACACCAAACTCGCAAATTAAATGATTAAACTTTTTACGGCCAAAGGATTTCATACTAATGTCAGCGAATTGAGCCATTGTGGGGATGTGCGCCTGACATTGAATATGTGTCTATGCTTACACTTTAGCCATCGTTCTGTTGTGGAGTTCTCATCCAAGAAGTCTCATGCATTTTTTTCTGTTTCTCGGAAAAACTCACTAAAACTTAGAAACTCATAACCGTTATCACTCCGAATGGTTTTTACTTTCTCATCGAAATTGTCGTTCAACTAATGAAATAAAATTTCAAAAAGTAAACGCAATTTGTGATTTATTGGGTAGCAAATAAATCTACACATCTCGAGAATAGTCGTCACCAAGGGTTAAGCAAAAGTGAAACACAAATCGTTGTTTTCGTGTAAGAACTCCATAAATCCCAATAAACTAGTTCAAAAAACCGCAAAAAGTTTGACTAATACTCAAAGAAAAAGGGTCACATGTCTTTTTTGTATGAACACAAACGTCACACAACTTGTAATCAAAACTACTACTACGAGAATCAGATAATTTTAGCATCTCCATAGCCTTGGATGAGTGCGGTACTAAGCGACAATGCCACACATTGGTAGATTGCTTCTCTAAAAGTTGTGACATTCCCGCCGTTGCCACTTCTCTAAAAAAATAAAGACCATTCCAATGTTCAATTTCCCAGTCCTTGTTTGTGTGATGTAGTCATGAACAACACAAAGTTTGTCAGATAACTAAAAGATGCATCCCCTATCTTTGGTTAACTAAGAAACTGATATACGATAACACCCTAATCCATCAATAAAAAACACATTGAACAACTTGAGGTGAGATCCAAGGTAATATATATGTAACGCCCCGATCGCCACCTCTTAGTGGGGCTCACATCCTTTTTCGGCCCGTGGGCTCACCCTTGCTTTGACGGTCGGTACGCTACATCCGCGAGACTTTAAAGACTTGTTTACTGATACTACAAATCACCAAGTGATATTTCCCTGTGTTTTGTCCTCACTCGCACGATACCGACAATCACTTCCCGGTAGATCGCCCATCCTGAAATTGCTCCAGCACAAGCACCCTTAACTGTGGAGTTCTCACAGGACAGTTGACCAAAAAAATAAGTGCACTTTGGTGACTTAGGTGGCCAAATCAATTTTTTTAAACTTTTCTGCATGCACCACCATATTTTCTGACACCAGGGTGTTACAATTTCCCTTTTATATTGGCCGTAGTAAAATGATTGTTATGTAGTTTGATAAACACATGAGCCATATCACAAACCTTTATGAGAAAGTCGATGTTTCCCATCATATGGTTAGAAGCACCTATATCAATAACCCAAGATTCGATAAAAACTTACCCGAGAGACTATCACTAGTGTTAAGCGTAGCCTCCAAGTCTGTTGAGCGTAGCCTCCAAGTCTGCATTTGAGGAACTGCCTTGGGCAAAATTATCACTTCCACCAACACCACCTGCAACGTCATATCTGCCACCGCCGCCAAAATTGCTTCCATAGCCACCACCACTATCAACGACATTGCCACCGTAAAGAGAGTTACCTCCATAACCACTACCACCATCTCCATAACCACCAGCTGGAGCACCATAACCACCACCAGGAGGTAAATGTAGACTTGGAGGCTACGCTTAACAACTAGTGTCCAATTTTCTTTCATTAAGCATATGCTTCAGCAACGCTCATTGTTGATCATTCAGTCCACTAATTCCAACACGATCCGCCTCTATAATCGCAAAGCTAGCAACAAACACTGATGTCGAGGTCATGATTTGACTCCAATGTGCAGATTCAACACGCCTGATCTGTGTAGATGGCGATGATGTCCCGAGTCGATCAATGTTTGTTCCACCGGAAGCTCCTTGTGGTGTGTTTGGAAGCTTAGAATGAGGTTGTTTACCCCCACCACGGATAACCAAGTTTACAAAAGCAAATTTCAGCAAGATGTCCTATTCTTCCACAACTCGTGCACAGAGCCGATGGACCCCTTAGTTGTGATGGTGGTTAAGAGGGATGTGAGGCTTGGACAACAAAACTAATTCCCTCATTACGTTCTTATATCATATGACACGTACTCTTCGATTCCTCATCTTCAACCACGACTTGGTATGCTTCATTAAGAAAGGGAAATGGATCTCGGGATAGTAAAGATGACTTTACCACAAAAAACATATGAATTTACAAATATATTAAATTACTTCAGAATGGATTATATGGTGGGACGGATTTGGATCGACACGAATATAAATTTAAAATATCATTAATCCGTATTGTATCATCATTTTATTATTTGTTAACAGTGTTAAAATATTTGATATATCGAATTAAATTGATTTAATTATAATAGTGTAAAAAGATTGTTTGAGTAACGCCCGTGTCCCAGAAATTATTTTGAGGGTTTGAATTCCGTTGGGATTTGGAGCGAGTCGGTTTAAGTTCCAATCGGTTTAGTATGCTGGTCGATAATCATATTGAACTAAGGGAGGATTTTAATTAATCTTCGGTTTAGTTTAAATCCGGTTTAAATTTTTTTTTTTGTTAAAAACCAAAAACCTTAGGCTTTCTTTTAACGTTAGTGGCTGTCTTCTTCTTTCGAAAGTTTTCGTCTTCTGCAAGAAAAAGGAAAAGAGAGAAAGCATGAGAGAAAGGGAGAAAAAGAGGTTTCGATGGTGGCGTGAGAGGAGAAGGAGGCGAGCTGGGTGTTGGCGTGAGATAGAGATATATCGAGCTTCTGTTGGAGTGTGGGGAAAGGCATTGCGGGTTTTGTTGTTCTTCCTTGTCCGTATTGCGTTCCTAATCTGAGGTGAGTATGTGACCATGGGCTTATCTAAGTATTTAAGATGGTTTGTGTGTTTTGTGATGTGTAGGATGGATTTTTGATGAATCCATGAGTTGAGTTGCTTGTTTTCCTTGTGATTTGGGTTGTGTATGTGCCTAATTGCTTGGGAAAAGCTTGGTTGTTGATGTTGGGTGTTGTTTATTTCTAATTGTTTTGTTTAATGCTGTTAAAATATTTTGCTAAGTTATTGGAATAAATTAGTATTTTTCTTGAGCTATAGGTGTTTGGGATGAATTAATATTTATGGAGATATTAATTAAGTAAAAAAAAAAACGCTTGCGGTTGTTTCAGTTTGGTATTAGAGCCTTTACGATTATAGGATGGTTTAGGAGTTAAATTAGAGTTAATTTAATTTTATGGTTCTTGTGGCATGATTGTTGAACTGTGGTGTGTGGTGCTGGTAAAAATTGATTATCTGGTATTTAGTCAATTTGTTTGAGCATGAGATCATAGAAACATCCTCTTAGCCTTCAATGTGATTCCACGGTAAGTTATTTTGCCTCCTGTTAAGTGGCTTTGTGTTCTGAGCTTAGGTTTTGGAAGTGCAGATGATTATTGGAGGAAAAGGTTGTGCTCGTAGTAAATGACATGGCCGTGGTAGAGGCCGCGGAGTTCCAGTAGCGGAGAGGAGTGTAGCATGAAGTGCTACAGTTGAGCAGGTCGGAAATTCGCACGCGAGTCAGGTGGAGTCGGAGGGTGTGGCTGGTGTTGGTGTCGGTGTGGCCGGTGTTAGTGCCGGCGTGGGTGTCGGTGTTGCTGGAGGTCCAGCAGATGATATCGGTATGCCAGCGGGTTCTGTTCAGGCCCGAGATGATCTTATCGCGGATTTGCTGACCAGGCTGTTGGAGCGGTTACCAGGGCAGGCTCTGGTTGCACCACATGTGGCTGAGGTGCAGCCTAGGGTGGCGGTGGCAGAGGAGCTCCAATCTTATCTTAAGATGATGGAGCAATTGCATAGGATTGGTACATGATTCTTTTTAGGTGGTGTCAAACCTGAGGATGCAGTTGAGTGGAGGATACGGATGGAATGGAATTTTCATTCGATTAGCTGTCCAAAGGGATACCAGGTTGATATGGCAATTCACTATCTGGAGGGTGATGCAGATCTCTGGTGGAGTGATGTAGCAGCACGGAGGACTCAGGCGGAGATGACCTGGGATGATTTTGTGGGGGAGTTCAACTCGAAGTATTTTTTTCCGGAGGCGTTAGACCGGTTGGAGGGGCGATATTTGGAGTTGTCTCAGGGCAACCAGACGGTTCGTGCGTATGAGGCCGAGTTTAACCGTCTCAGGGTATATGTTGGTCGAGCTGCAGAGGGGGAACAGACTCAAGTGCAGAGGTTTATGAGGGGTCTTCGGGTTGACTTGAAGAACCATTGCCTAGTGAGATCGTTTGGCACGGTCAGAGAGCTGGTTGAGAAGGCTGCATTGATTGAAGAGGGTATGACGAACGAGGTGATTACCGTCAACTCACCCTTTCCGACAAAGAAGTCACAGCCTCAGTCCGGTGCAGGCAAGGGCGAAAAGCCGGTGCAGGGTCAGAAATGTAAGTTCGAGGGTACTCAGAGGGCCAATAAGGGTGGTCAGGGTTGCTTCAGGTGTGGGAGCAAAGACCACAGGGTTGCGAGCTGTCCTAAAAAAAATGAGGGTGGTGATTCTCGGGTGTGTTTTCACTACAAGGAGGCGGGGCATTTCAAAGCAAAGTGTCCCAAGTTGCACCAGGTGGAGGAAGTAGTGGCACCACCGGTTAGGAAGTTTGCAGCGGCACCTCGGGTGTACACCACCGCAGATACAACAGGGTCGAGTTCCAGACCGATCACAGGTAAATTTTCGGACTTAGTCAAACTTAATTCTTGTGGTTTTGGAATTTGTGTCTTTGTGATAGCACGTTAAGTTCTTAGCATATGAGAAATGTGTAGGGACCTTGTGTGTAGGCGGGGCTGAGTCCCACGTATTATTCGATTCGGGAGCATCACATTGCTTCATTACTACGGAAATGGTTGAGAAGGACAATATCCAGGGTGAACCCGACGAACAGTTGGGAGTTGTTAAAGTTGTTGGGGCAAAGGTGCTGACCATTCTCGGTCGAGTTAGAGATGTGGATGTTCAGGTTGCTGGAGAGTCTATGCCAGCGGATTTGATCATTTTTTCTGTGAAGCTGTACGACGTCATCTTGGGTATGGATTGGCTCGGCGCGTACAAGGCGCATATGGATTGCCACCGAGGGCATGTGGCTTTCGAGAGAGAGAAAGGGAGGTTGGTTTATTAGGGAGTGAGACCGACTTCCGGAAGTCTCATGATCTCGGCTATGTAGGCAGAGAAAATGATCGAGAAGGGTCGTGAAGCCTATTTGGCGACAATTGCTACCCCAGAGACTAATGGGGAGGTTGTGATTAGAGATATTCGGGTTGTCCATGTAACGCCCGTGTCCCGGAAAATAAAATTTAGACGGAAAAATATATGTATAGAGGTATATATATATTTAATATATTATGATTCGTTTAAATCCGTAATAATTGTGTTTTCTCGTGGTTGAAGATTTTAATCTTAAGAGGTTCAGGAAAAACAATTTTTGGAGCGGTTGGTGGATGTGTACCCCACGTGGCGGTTTTTAAGTCAAAAGAAATTGGGTGCAATTATTCCTTCTTTCTATTTTTCTTTTGTTTTCTCTTTCTTTTCTTTCTTCTTCCTCCTTTATTTCTTCTTCTTCGTAAACAAGGGAGAGAGAGAGAGAAAGAGAAAGAGAGGGAGAGAGCTGGTTGCAGAGCTGGTTGCAGAGAAGAAGAGGAAGGGGAGTGGTTTCTTGGGCTTGGCTTGAGAGGAAGGAGAGGGAAATCGGAACTGAAAGCCTTTGGGAGAAAATAGATTCGACCAACCAAATCGTTTCCAAAGGTAATGAAATTTTTTGAAATTGTAGCTACGGCTTAGACCTAGATGTGACACGTTGCGGTTTAGGATTTGAGTTAATATCCTAAGAGTTATGCTTTGTCTCGTGGGGCGCTCTATTTCAGACGCGATTTGGAACCAACGCGGTTTCGGAGTGAGATCGTGAGTTCACCTTTGGTCTGATTATCACGAAACTTTGAGCGTGGCTTCAGGACATCCAGAGGTTGAGTTTCAACGGTGGAGATTGGAAGTGGACGGTTAGAATTCGATTCGTGACTCCATCTTTGAGGGTGATCGTTTCTGAATGTTTCCAGTTTCGGTTGAAAATCGTTTTGCTTGTTGTGGTTGGATGTAGGACGTGTGTGAGAGAATAGGCGAGCTGTTGTTGGCATGTGAGTGAGTCGCGGTTGGCTGTGTGTTGTGGTTATTGAGCCGAAATCCTTCTTTAGGTAGGTGAGTGCGAGACCATGGGCTTATCTAAGCGGTAGAGATTGTTTGATGTGTTTGTGGTTTTGTGTAGGTTGGTTTTGTGTTGGATCTAGAATAGGATTCATGAGCTGGTTGTGTCAATGGGTTGTTTACTCATTGTGTTGGTTGCATAATTGTGATTGATTGTGTTTATTATGTTCTTAATCGTTTGTGTGTATAGCTCGTAGATGGGATGACCGTCTCACTAAGTATTTTTGATAATACTTACGCAACTCTTCGTTATATTGCAGGTAAAGATAAAGTGTGATTGTGGAATCAAGGCAATGAGGAGTCTTATTTTAATAATTTAGAATACTGTTAGTTGAAGTTTATTTAATAAGTACGAGTCTTATTTTATAACTTCTATGGTTTGCGGTTGAAACCAATTTTATTTGGAATAAATTGGTTTAAATATGTTTAATTTAAGTGAATTGGTCTGTTGTTTAATCGTTAAGTTAAATGTTTTATTCGGGGTATAATTAATATTTATGGAAATACTAATTATTGCGTAAAAAAAAAACGGGTCGGGTCGTCTCAGTTTGGTATCAGTGCTTAAACGGTTCTAGGATGGTTTAGGAAAATTAATTGGAGTTTAATTAATTTTTGTGTTGCATGTTGCATGTGATTGAACCGTTGAATTCCACAGTGAGTTATCTTTGTTCCTATTTAGTTGGTTATGTCCTTAGTCTCTGTTCTTGGAAGTGCAGATGGCTAGAGGTCGTGGTAGAGGTCGTGGTCGTGTTCCAGCGGTGGCTGAGAGTGTAGCACGGAGTGCTACGGTTGAGCGAGTAGCGGATCCGCATGTATATCAGGATGGGTCTGAGGGTGTGGCCGGTGTGAGTGCCGGTGTGGATGGAGTTCCAACGGGTGTTGCGGGTGTTGCAACGGATTTTTCTCAGGCCCGAGATGATCGCATAGCGGGTCTGTTGACTTTGTTGTTGGAGCGGTTACCAGAGATGGTACCAGTTCAGGCTCTTGTTGTGCTACCAGTGGTTGAGGTGCAGCCGAGAGTTGCAGTTGCGGAGAAACTCCCATCTTATCTTAAGATGATGGAGCAGTTGCAGAGGATTGGCACGGGATTCTTCCCGGGAGGTGCCAAACCTGAGGACGCTGATGCGTGGAGGATGAGGTTAGAGCGGAACTTCTGTTCAATTAGGTGTCCCGAGGGATACCGGGTTGACCTGGCAGTTTATTACCTTGAGGGTGATGCACATCTCTGGTGGAGGAGTGTGGCGGCCAGGAGAGTTCAGGCGGAGATGGCCTGGGAGGATTTCGTGGAGGAGTTTAACTCCAAGTACTTTCCACAGGAGGCGATTGACAGGTTGGAGGGTCGGTTCCTAGAGTTATCTCAGGGGAACATGACTATCCGTGAGTATGAGGCAGCGTTTTTTCGACTCAGTGTGTATGCTGGTCGAGCGCTTGAGGGTGAGCGGGCCCAAGTTCGGAGATTCTTGATGGGTCTTCGGACTGAGTTGAGGAACCGTTGTCTGGTGAGGGTTTTTGGCACGGTTTCAGAGTTGGTTGAGACAGCTGTTTTGATTGAAGAGGGTCTGCGAGATGAGGTGGTGGTAGCTAGCCCCAACTTTCAGGCGAGGAGGCCACAGCAACAGTCTGGTCCAAGCAGAGGCGGTAGGCCAATGCAAGGACAGAAGCGCAAGATGGAGAATTTTTCATGGGTTACCCATCAGAGATGCTTCAGGTGTGGAAGCAAGGATCACTGGGTTTCGATTTGCCCTCAGAAGGACGAGGTGCGTGTAGATGCGCGAGTGTGCTTCCACTGCAGGGAGACGGGGCATATTAGGCCGAGATGTCCCAAGTTGCAGAGGGAGGTAGTTGTGGCACCGCCAGCTAGTCAGAGCGCAGTGGCGCCCCAGGTGTATTATATCGTGGAGACGGGAGGCCCGAGTTCCAGGCCGATCACAGGTATTTTCTTTAACTTACCTGAGTTAAATTCTTGATTAGTAGAATTTATTGTCTCCATGATGGGGTGTCAGTGTTCTGAGCATATGAGAAACATGCAAGGACCCTGGTTGTGGGAGGTGTTGAATCCCACGTGTTGTTTGATATTGGAGCATCGCATTGCACCATTACTCCGGAAATTGCAGAGAATGACAATTTATGGGGAGCAACCGAGGAGCGGTTGGGTTTTGTTAAGGTTGCTGGAGGGAAGCTACTTGACAATTCACGATCGAGTTGCTGAGGTGGATGTTCAGGTGGCGGGAGAATCTATGCCAGCGGATATGGTCATTTGCTCGGTGGAGCTTTATGACATCATTTTGGGCATGGATTGGCTCGGGAAGTTCAGAGCGCAATCGGACTGTCATCGAGGGCGTGTTGTTTTCGAAAGGAAACAAAAGAGGTTGGTTTATCAGGGAGTGAGACCGACTTATGGAAGTCTCGTGATTTCGGCCATGTAGGTAGATAGTATGATCGAGAACGGTCGTGAGGCGTATCTGGTAATGATTGTTACATCAGAGACTGTTGGAGAGGTTGCGGTTGGAGGTATTCGGGTTGTTCGAGATTTTCGGGATATTTTTCAGTCGTTGCAGGGATTACCGCCGTTTCGGTCTGATCTTTTCACAATTTAGTTGGAACCCGGAACAATGATGATATCTAAGGCACCGTACATGATGGTTCCAGCAGAGTTGGCAGAGCTGAAGAAGCAGCTGGAAAAGTTGTTGGGTAAGGGTTTTATCCGACCGAGTACTTCACCGTGGGGAGCACCGGAGTTGTTTGTGAAGAAAAAGGATGGGAGTTTTCGGTTGTGCATTGATTATCGGGGACTGAACCGAGTCACTGTGAAGAACAGGTATCCTCTTCCGTGGATTGATGAGTTGTTGGATCAGTTGAGAGGGGCTACTTGGTTCTCCAAGATAGACTTGGCGTCGGGATATCATCAGATTCCGATTGATGAGAAGGATATCCGGAAGACGGTTTTCAGATCTAGATATGGATACTACGAGTTTGTGGTGATGTCATTCGGGTTGACACATGCACCAGCAGCGTTCATGAGGTTGATAAACAGCGTGTTCCAGAAGTATCTAGATGAGTTTTTGATCTTTATCGATGACATCCTGGTGTATTCGAAGAATCTCGAGGAGCACACGTTGCATCTGAGAGTTGTTCTAGAGAAGCTGCGAGAACATAAATTGTTTGCTAACTTGAGCAAGTGTAGTTTCTGGCAGAGAGAGATTGGATTTCTGGGTCACATTGTGTCTGTAGCGGGAGTTTATGTGGATCCACAGAAGATCCAGGCTATCAGAGAGTGGCCAAGGCTAAGGAATGCTACTGAGATTCAGAGTTTTCTCGGGTTAGCAGGTTATTACAGGAGGTTCGTCAAGGGTTTGGCGAGTATGGCTAAGTCTATGACGAAGCTGACAGGGAGGGATGTTCCTTTTGTTTGGTCTCATGAGTGTGAGGAGAGTTTTGCGAACCTGAAGACGATGTTGACTAGTACGCCAGTTTTGTCATTAACTGAGCCAGGTGAGCCTTACGTGGTGTATGTAGACGCTTCGGGAGTAGATCTGGGTTGTGTCTGCGTGTCTTATACATAGACGCTTCTAAGCCTATGCTTCACGGCAGTTGAGGAAGCATGAGGGCAACTACCCTACCCATGATCTTGAGATGGCTGCGGTGGTGTTCGCCTTGAAGATTTGGAGGTCTTATCATTATGGCGGAAAGGTTCAGGTGTTTACAGATCATAAGAGCCTGAAGTACATTTTCACTCAGCCTGAGTTGAATTTGAGGCAGAGGCGCTGGATAGAGTTGGTGGCGGATTATGATCTCGAGATAGCTTACCATCCTAGTAAAACTAAATTGGTTGCGGGTGCTTTGGGTCGCAAACGTGTGGTTTCAACTCGGAAGCAGGACATGAAGTCGGTTGTGTGTGAGCTTGGTTCTTTGAGGTTGTGTGTTTTATCTCAGGAACCGTTGGGTTTGGAGGCAGCTAATCAGCCGGATCTTTTGAGCAGGGTTCGGTTGGCTTAGGAGAAGGATGAGAGTTTGGTTAATGCTTCCAGGGAAGCGGGTTCAGTATATTAGGTATCTGCTAATGGGACTATTCTGGTGCATGGGCGGGTATGCGTACCCAAGGATGAGGGTTTGATGCGAGAAATCCTGAGTGAGGCACATGCGAGTATGTTTTTGATTCATCCAAGAGTGACTAAGATGTACCGAGATCTCAAACGGTATCATCACTAGGTCGGAATGAAGAAAGATGTAGCTAACTAGGCCGCAGCGTGTGATACGTGCCAGTTAGTGAAGGCAGAGCAACAGGTTCCGAGTGGATTGTTGCAGAGTTTACCCATTCCAGAGTGGAAGTGGAATATGATTACGATAGATATTGTAGTGGGGTTGCCAATTTTTCGGACCAAGGATGCGATTTAGGTCATTGTAGATCGTTTGACCAAAACTGCACGTTTTCTGGCCATCAAGAAAACTGATGGAGCTTCGGTGTTGGCTAAGAAGTATGTGTAGGAGATAGTGAGACTTTATGGAGTACTAGTGAGTATCGTGTTAGACCGGGATCCTAAGTTCACTTCAGAGTTCTGGAAAGCGTTCCAGGCAGAGATGGGTACTAAGGTGCATTTGAGTACCGCTTATCATCCTCAGATGGATGGACAATCCGAGAGAACGATCCAGACTCTTGAGGATTTGCTGAGGATGTGTGTGCTTGATTGGGGAGGTCATTGGGTGGATCACCTGAGCTTGGTAGAGTTTGCTTATAACAATAGCTACCAGGCAAGTATTGGGATGGCTCCATACAAGGTTCTGTATGGGAGGCCTTGTCGTACACCGTTGTGCTGGACCCAAATGGGGGAGAGGAGCACATTGGGTGCGGATTTTGTTCAGGAAACTACGGAAAAGATCCGAGTTTTGAGCTGAATATGAAAGAAGCTCAGGATCGTCAGATCTTCAGTCTAACATGACCGTAGAGGCAAGGCCGGTGAGGATTCTCGACCGGAGGGTCAGGGAGCTTCATCGGAAGAAGATACCGATGATGAGAGTCTTGTGGGACTGTGACGTTGTTCAGGAAGAGACTTGGGAACCAGAGGAGCGGATGAAAGCTAGGTTCAAGAAGTGGTTCGAGAAGCAAGCTGAGGCTTGTGTAGTTTTTTCTTCGCTGGTTTGAGTTTCGGAGTTTAAGTTGTACTCGTTGTATCATATTGTATTTCGTTTTGGTGTGTAAACGATTGATACATTTGATTGATAATAAGATGTGTATTTCTTATTTGTTATGACGTGTGGTGTCATGAGTTTTTGAAAGGAGTTTATGAGAATATAAACTAGAAATATCCTTTGTTTTTGGATATGAGAAACAGTCCTGAGAGACAGGATGTTTTGAGTTGACCTGAGGTTTGGTCGTGGTTGTGGTGATATTCCGGGTTTGGGAATATCAGTGGTGGTGTATGACATTGCAATGTTATACGCAGACCATGTGAGGTAGTTTTGGTCTGAGATACTTATAGACGTTTAGATTTGATTGCTCTGAGGACGGGTTTGGTCTTGTACAACTCGTGAGGGGATGATTAGTTCCCCAGATATCGATAGCTTGATGGTTTTTATGACCTGAGAGTGTGAGTGATATGAGTGTGGTACCCATAGCTCAAGAGACATATGACCGAAGGGTGCGAGTGGCATGAGAGATATATCGATAGCCCGATGGACATGTGACCTGAGAGTGCGAGTGGTACTAGGCATATCCAGATCCGAAGGTCTTTGTGGCCTGAGAGTGAGGAGTGGTATGCGGCAGATGTCCATAGCTTGAAGGATTTTGTGTCCTAAGTGTGCGAGAGGCATGGGGTACCGAGAGCTCGAGGGACCTTGGTCCTGAGGATGGAGTGGTACGAGTACGAGTTGTGTTGAGAGCAATGAATGTCTAGGACGTGGTTATAAGCATAGCGACTGAATATAGACCTCGGAGGTTGATAGTGTTCAATCTCGTGTTTGAGTTGTGATGGTCGGGTTGGTCAAGGTTGAGAAGAGAATCGTTGCGACGATTGTGAGTTGGAGTTCATTGCGGATGAACTGTATCGCAGATTCGAGGACGAATCTATGTTAGTGGGGGAGAATTGTAACGCCCGTCTCCCAGAAAATAAAATTTAGACGGAGAAATATATATATAGAGGTATATATATATATTTAAAATGTTGTGATCCGTTTAAATCTGTAATAATTGTGTTTTCTTGTGGTTGAATCTTTTAATCTTAAGAGGTTCGAGAAAAACATTTATCGAGCGGAAAAACGATTTTTGGAGCGGTTGGTGGATGTGGACCCCACATGGTGGTTTTTAAGTCAAAAGAAATTGAGTGCAATTATTCATTCTTCCTACTTTTCTTTTGTTTTCTCATTCTTTTCTTTCTTCTTCCTCCTTTATTTCTTCTTCTTCGTAAACAAGGGAGAGAGAGAGAAAGAGAAAGAGAAAGAGAAAGAGAAAGAGAGAGAGATAGAGAAAGAGAAAGAGAAAGAGAGGCAGAGAGCTGGTTGCAGAGAAGAAGAGGAAGGGGGAGTGGCTTCTTGGGCTTGGCTTGAGAGGAAGGAGAGGGAAATCAGAACTAACTGACCAAATGTAATGAAATTTTGTGAAGTTGTAGCTAAGCCTTAGCCCTAGATACCACACTTTGCGGTTTAGGATTTTAGTTAATATCCTAAGAGTTATGCATTTTTCGTGGAGCACTCTATTTCAGACACGATTTGAAACCAACACGGTTTCGGAGTGAGATCTTGAGTTCACCTTTGGTCTGATCATCACGAAACTTTGAACGTGCCTTCAGGACATCCACGGATTGATTTTCAACGGTAGAGATTGGATGTGAACGGTTAGAATTCGATTCGTGACTCCATCTTTGAGGGTGATCGTTTCTGAATGTTTCCAGTTTCGGTTGAAAATTGTTTTGCTTGTTGTGGTTGGCTGTAGGACGTGTGTGAGAGAATAGGCGAGCTGTTGTTGGTGTGTGAGTGAGTCGCGGTTGGTTGGGTGTTGTGGTTCTTGAGTCGAAATCCTTCTTTAGTTAGAGGGGAGTGCGAGACCATGGGCATATCTAAGCGGTAGAGATTGTTTGATGTGTTTGTGGTTTTGTGTAGGTTGGTTTTGTGTTGGATCTAGAATCGGATTCATGAGCTGGTTGTGTCAATGGGTTGTTTATTCATTGTGTGGGTTGCATAATTGTGATTGATTGTGTTTGATAATACTTACGCAACTCTTCGTTATGTTGCAGGTAAAGATAAAGTGTGATCGTGGAATCAAGGCAATGAAGAGGAGGATGATTTAGGACTCGGTATTTGTGTGGTAGTGTCGAACTTTATTATATTTAATAATTTCGAATACTGTTAGTTGAAGTTTATTTAATAAGTACGAGTCTTATTTTATAACTTCTATGGTTTGCGATTGAAACCAATTTTATTTGGAATAAATTGGTTTAAATATGTTTATTTAAGTGAATTGGTTTGTTGTTTAATCGTTGAGTTAAATATTTTATTCGGGGTATAATTAATCCATAAAAAAAAAAAACGGGTCGGGTCGTCTCAGTCCAGAACTTCGAGCATGTTTTTCAGTCATTGCAAGAGTTACTGCCATTTCGGTCTGATCTTTTCAAGATTGAGTTGGAACCAGGGATAATGTATATATCTAAGGCACCTTACATAATGGTTCCAGCAGAGATGGCAGAGCTGAAAAAGCAGATGGAAGAGTTGCTCTGTAAGGGTTTTATCCGTCCGAGTAGTTCACCGTGGGGAGTTCCAGTGTTGTTTGTGAAGAAAAAGGATGAAAGTTTTCGGTTATGTATCGATTATCGAGGGTTGAACCGAGTGACAGTGAAGAACAAATATCCTCTTCTGTAGATAGATGAGTTGTTGGATCAGTTGAAAAAGGCTACTTGGTTATTCAATATAGACTTGGCGTCGAGATACCATCAGATTCCGATTGATGGAATGAATATCGTGAAGACAGCTTTCAGGACTCGATATAGGCATTACGAGTTTGTGGTGATACCATTCGGGTTCCATGAGCTTTTGGACGAGTTCGTTATCATTTTTATTGATGATATATTGGTGTATTCGAAGAGTCCTGAGGAGCAAGAGTTACATTTGAGAACGGTTCTAGAAAAGCTACGGGAGTAAAAACTATTCGCGGAGTTGAGCAAGTATAGTTTTTGGCAGCGAGAGATCGGGTTTCTAGGTCATATTATTTCTGAGGCAGGAGTTCCAGTGGATCCAGAAAAGATGGCCATCAGGGAGTGACCGAGGCCGAGGAATGCCATAGAGATCAGTAGTTTTCTTGGCTTGGCGGGTTATTACCGGAGATTCGTCAAAGGTTTTGCTAGTATATCTCAGCCTATGACTAAGCGAACAGGGAAGGACGTCCCTTTTGTGTGGTCTCCAGAGTGTGAAGAGAGTTTCACGAACCTGAAGACAATGTTGACTAGTACACCGGTCTTGGCGTTACCAGACCAGAGCGAGCCTTATGTGGTGTACACAGATGCTTCGAGAGTGGGTCTCGGTTGTGTGTTGATGCAACAGGGGAAGGTTATTGCCTATGCTTTGATGCAGTTGAGGAAATATGAGGGCAACTACCCTACCCATGATCTTGAAATGGCTGCGGTGGTCTTCGCCTTGAAGATTTGGATATCTTATCTTTATGGCGGAAAAGTTCAAGTGTTTACAGAGAGTCTGAAGTACATTTTCACTCAGACGGAGTTGAATCTGAGGCAGAGGCGGTGGATGGAGTTGGTGGCTGATTATGATCTGGAGATAGCATACCCTCTCAAAAAAGCTAATTTAGTGGTGGATGCTTTGAGTCACAAGCGGGTAGCTGTGGCTAGTGAGCAGGATTTGGAGACCTTGGTGGGTGAGATTAGCATGTTGAGGCTATGTGCTACATCTCAGAAACTGTTGGGCTTGGAGACAGCTAATCAGGCAGATCTTTTGAGTTGAGTTCGGTTGGCTCAAGAAATAGACACGGAGTTGATTAAGGCTTCCAAGGACTAGGGTTCGGAATATCAAGTATGAGTTAATGGGACTATCCTTGTGCATGAACAGGTGTGTGTGCCTAAGGACGAGGGTTTAAGGCGTGAGGTTCTGAGTGAGGCTAATGCGAGTAGGTTTTTGATTCATCCGAGGGCGACTAAGATGTATCGAGATCTGAAGCAGTATTATCATTGGGTCGGGATGAAGAAGGATGTCGCTAACTGGGTCGCAGCTTGCGATGTGTACCAGTTAGCAAAGGCAGAGCACCAGGTTCCGAGTGCTTTGTTGCAGAGTTTACCCATTCCGGAGTAGAAATGAGATATGGTTACGATTGATTTTGTGGTGGTATTACCAATTTCTCAGATTAAGGATGCTATTTGGGTCATTGTGGATCGGTTGACCAAGTCTACACATTTTCTGGCCATGAAAAAGATCGATGGAGCGGCGGTTTTGGCTAAGAAGTATAAAAGTGAGATAGTGAGGTTGCATGGTGCACCGGCGAGTATAGTGTCAGATCGTGATCCCAACTTCACTTCGGTGTTCTGGAGGGCATTGTAGGCTAAGATGGGCACTAGTGTGCATATGAATACTGTTTATCATCCTCAGACGGACAGGCAATCTGAGAGGGCCATCTAGACTCTCGAGGATTTGCTGAGGTTGTGTGTGCTTAACTAGGAAGCCATTAGGCAGATCATTTGTGCTGGCGGAGTTTGTTTATAATAATAGTTATCAGACGAGTATTGGAATGGCTCCATATGAAGCGTTGTATGGGAGGCCATGTCATACACCATTATGCTGGACTAAAGTGGGGGAGAGAAGCATTTTTGGTGCGGACTTTATTTAGGAGACTACGGAGAAGATCCGGATTTTGAAGCTGAACATGAAGGAATCTCAGGATCGGCAAAAGAGCTATGCTGATAAGAGGAGGAAAAAGCTTGAGTTTGAGGTGGGATATAGTGTATATCTCAAGATGATAATATTGCGGGGTCCTAACTGGTCCATCATGGAGACTAACCTGAGTCTAAGGTATATGGGTCCATTTAGGATTGTTGGTCGAGTTGGACCGGTTGCATATCGGTTGGAGTGACCAGAGATTATGCAAGCATTTCACAAGGTTTTCCATGTATCGATGCTGAAAAAGTGTTTGTATAAGGACGATGAGGTGTTAGCTAAGATTTCGT
The DNA here is from genome assembly GCA_900406565.1 of Turritis glabra. Taxonomy (NCBI): domain Eukaryota; kingdom Viridiplantae; phylum Streptophyta; class Magnoliopsida; order Brassicales; family Brassicaceae; genus Turritis; species Turritis glabra. The sequence goes on along the minus strand of OVBN01000116.1, from coordinate 704,144 downwards.
CACATCTTCAGCATAATATGACCTTAGAGGTGAGACCAGTGTAGGTTCTCGAGAAAAGGGTCAAGGAGCTTGGTCGGAAGAAGATTCCGATGATGAGAGTCTTGTGGGACTGTGAAGGAGTTCATGAGAAAACTTGGGAACTAGAGGCGAAGATGAAATTGAGATTCAAGAAGTGGTTCAAGAAGCAAGCCGAGGCATGAGCCTGTCATCGATGGTTTTCAGTCTCGGAGTTGAGTTTTGTTTATTTGTGTTTTTCATAATGTATATTCGAATGGAGTTGTAGACGATTAATACATTCGGCGGATTAATAAGATGAGTATTTTCTTATGGATTGGAGACTGGTGTTGCCTGGCTAAATAAAGGAACATGAGGCTCTGAAAGGAAGTATTCCGAGTTCAGAGTATGGGTGGTGAGTATGGCTTCGTGATGTCGTATTTTTACCACGTGAGGTAGTTTCGGTAGGATATACTAACAGATGTATAGACTCGACTGCTCTAGGGACGGTGATCTTGAAAAACTCGTGAGGGGATGGATAGTTTCCTAGTGCCGATAGCTCGAAGGCGGTGTGTCTGAGAGTGGAGTTGCGGGATTGTGTTAAGCCGATAGCTCGAAGGCGGTGTGTCTGAGAGTGGAGTGGCGTGAATGTGTTTTGTCGATAGCTCAAAAACTGTGCGTCTGAGAGTGGAGTGGCGTGAGTTTGAGTTGGGAGCAATGTATATTACGTGAGTATTAAGCATAGTGACTGAATGGACTTTGGAGGTCATATGTCGACCTTGTGTTTGAGTTAAACAGTTGGGTCAAGAGTTGAGTGAATCGCTGTGTCGATTGCGGTTGAAAATATTGCAGAGGGACTGTGTTGAGAGATTCGAGGACGAATATATGTTAGTGGAGGAGAATTGTAATGCATGTGTCCTAGAAATTATTTTGAGGGTTCGAGTTCTGTCCGGATTTGTAGCGAATCGGTTTAGTGTGCTGGTCAATTATCAGATTGAACCAAGGGAGGGTTTTAATTAATATTTGGTTTAGTTTAAATCCGGTTTAAGTTTTTCTTTTTGTTAAAAACCGAAAACCCTAGGCTCTTTTTTAACGTTGGTGGCTGTCTTCTCCTTTTGAAAGTTTTCGTCTTCTGCAAGAAAAAGAAAAAGAGAGAAAGTGTGAGAAAAAGGGAGAGAAAGGAGGTTTCGGTGGTGGCGTTAGAGGAGAAGGAGGCGAGCTGGGTGTTGGCATGAGATAGAGGGAGATCGAGCTTCTGTTGGATTGTGGGGGAAGGCATTGCAGGTTTTGTTGTTCTTCCTTGACCGTTTTGCATTCCTAATCTGAGGTGAGTGCGTGATTATGGGTTTATCTAAGCATTTAAGATGGTTTGTGTGTTTTATGATGTGTAGGATAGATTCTTGATGAATCCATGAGTTGGGTTGCTTGTTTTCCTTGTGATTTGGGTTATGTATGTGCCTAATCACCCACCAAATATTTACGATAATACTTACGCAACTCTTCGTTATGTTGCAGGAAAAGAAAAGATCTGAACTTGGAATCATACCTAGGAGAGGAGGATGTTGTAAGACTTGAATTTCATGTGTTGCTGTTGGGTGTTGTTTATTTCTAATTATTCTTTTTAATGCTGTTAGAATATTTTGCTAAGTTATCGGAATAAATTGGTATTTTTCTTAAGCTCTGGGTGTTTGAGAAGAATTAATATTTACAGATATATTAATTAAGTAAATAAATAAAAAAAAGGGTCAGTTTGTAGTATATATTTTAGTATATATATATTTGTGGAAATATGCATTCCAAGTAGGTAGTATCATATTAAAGTTTAACATAAGGAAAAGGGGAAAAAACCCAAAAAATACCTCATTTTTTTTTTGGACGTTTAATACCTTAACTTTTTTTATTGAAAGAAAAATACATCATTTTAATATATTTAGTATAAAAATATTTCATCTTTGAATTGTTGGTGGATTAGAACCTGCAAAGTTAACAGACGTTAATGGTGTTAAATTGTTATAGAAAAAACCTTATAAATACTCCATCTATTTTTCTTTGGACATTTAATACCCTAATATTTTTAGTTGGAAGAAAAATACCTTATCTACATATAATTTGTGTAAAATTATCTCAAATTTGAATTGTTGGTGATTTTAAAACCGCGACTTTATAATGCATTACAGAATCAGTAAATTCGCGCAATTACAAATATATTGGAGTGGTCTGGTGGTAACACGTATGTTATTTAACTCGCACAAAACGTTTTTTGATTTATTTTTCCATTTTCTTTAATGAAAGACATGAAAAAAAAATTCATCTTCTTCATTTCTACAACCCTAATCTCTTCATCGCACGACAGAAAGAAAGATTGGAGAAGCGTCGATTTGCGAGAAATCAAGGGTGAGAGCAGTGAGGATTAAGCTAGGGTTAAAGACGGTTTCATTAGAGTTATAAAGATTTTTATGATAGTGATCTTTGATGATAGAATGTAATTTTTATGCGGTTAACACAAATGAGATAGAGACAGAGACGACGTCGGCAATGGATTCGTCATTTACGTGGTCATGGAGTAGATTTATTGCGGAGGAGGAGAAAGGTTTGGGCAAAAGTGGAGTGATGAAAGAAATGGTTCGAGAAAGATGGAGTTTAATGATTTTGTAGCGCCGTTAACGAATATTAAGTCGTGGGTTCGAATTCACCAATAATTCAAAGATGAGGTATTTTTAGATCAAATATATTTAAATGAAGTATTTTTTCTAACCAAAAAAAAGTAGAGGTATTAAATGTCTAAAAAAAAGTAGATGAAGTATTTTTCTGGTTTTTTTCTCGTTCAAGTTTAACGATATTTACTAATTATGTAACGACCGTTAAGTCGTGGGTTCGAATCTACCAACAATTATAAGATGAGATATTTTTTTTTCTAAGTAAAAAATTTGAGATATTAAACGTAAAAAAAATAGATCAGAGTATTTTTTGAATTTTTACATAAGGAGAAGTGGTGAAAAGTAGTAAAAGTGGTGAGAGAGAGAACGTGATCCAATAGCAATTATTATATTTGCGAACAGAAATGAAATTGTTTCACTGGAAGAAATATATCAATTTCTTTGCTTTTTGCTGAGGGCAAAAAATAAAACGTACTGGGGAAACAAGACAAAAAAAGCAAATATAAATTATATAGTAAACAAATAGACAAATAAACAAAATCTGCATCATCAACTTTCTTCACTATTTTCTTCTTTTCTATCTATTCTTCTTCTGGACCATTGCGACAAAACTGTATATATAAAATACAAAAGCGTAAGTAGGTCAGTGTATGAAAAATTACCTATCCAAAATTTGTCTCAATTAACTTTATTCTTAACACTTCTTTAGATTAACTTATTTACAATTTTAGCTTCAGTCGTTTTAGCAAATAAATGACCATTACTGTATTTATAGTTAACTATTTTTTTCCACTCGGGGCCTTTGCGAAACAAGTTAGCAGAGAATCGATAATGATCAATGGAAAAAATTGTATAACATTTTGTGGGGTGGCTGTTTGAAGTTTCATGTTAGAAGGGAGATAAAACACAAAACCAAATATATATTAGTGGCCAGTGGGCCAAAACTGAGTAAACCAGCTTCTTCGCAGTGGCAAATCTAGAGAAATATTTAGCCTGGGTTCATACTTCATACTTATAGTCACATATGTATTACTTTCGAGACGCAAATGTGGAAGCGTGGCCACATAGTGCCATGTCAGTTTTGGTGCGTTTTTCTTATTATATTTTTCTCTTTTTTCTCTTATATAAGGAAGACAATTGTTCTGATAGTGGAGATCAAGAAGAGTGGATGCTGTCGACTACACAACACCCACAATCAAATAAAATAAGGAAATTATTTAAAACTGCAAAGTTTAATACTTATCAAAATGGTGAATATTATATATATAACACAATAATAGTATATATGTGTCAATGTGTGTATGTAAAAAATGTGAATGTGGTATAAGACAAGCGTATTTAAAAACAAAGAGAAAAATTAAAGTATATATAAAAAAATTAGAGAAAAACTCGAAAAGTATCTTATCTATTTTTTTTGGATGTTTAATATTTCGATTTTTTTATTGAAAGAAAAGTATTTTATTTTAATATATTTGGTCGAAAAATAACTTATTTTATAATTGTTGGTGGATTCGAACCCGCGATTTAATGGTCGTTACGGAATAAGTAAACGGCGTTAAACTTTAACGAGAAAAAACCAGAAAAATATTCCATCGACTTTTTTTGGATGTTTAATACCCCAACTTTTTTTGTTGGAAGAAAAATACATTTAATTCCGTAAAACCGTTAACTGTTTTTAAGTCGCGGTTTCAAAATTACCAACAATTCAAATTTGAGATCTTTTAGACAAAATATATCTAAATAAGATGTTTTTTCCAACTAAAAAAGTTGGGGTATTAAACGTCCAAAAAAAATAAATAGAATATTTTCAGATTTTTTTCCGTAAAACTTTAACACCGTTTAATGATTTCTTAACGCTACTTAATGGCTGTTATGTCACGGATTTGAATCCATCAACAAATCCAAGATAAGATATTTTTAGATAAAATATATTAAAATAAAATATTTTTTACAATAAAAAAATTAAAATATTAAATATAAAAAAAAATAGATAAAATATTTTTCATATTTTTTCCCAAAGTTGTCAACAAACTTGGGGAACAAATTCCCAGAATCCACTATATGTGTTTGCTGCCACTTTATGTGATATGTTATGGCCGAATAATACCATTATTTCAAAATTGGAACACTATCCCTTGTTTTGCTGACAAATACAAAAGCTATTTGTTTTTTTTTGGTTGCTTTTATGTTGTCTAAATAAAATTTTCCTTAAAATTAGCGGTTTTACGAAATTCATATTTTTTTACTTTTGAAATTTTCATTGCCACAAAATTTCGTCCTAAATTCTAGTTTTTCCACCTTTAACTTTATCATTTTAAGAGTTTTCAAATAGTATAACTAATTTACAAAAATACGTTCTAACTAAAAAAAATTATTGTAAAATATAGAATTGAATTGATTTTATTGTAAAATATAAAAAAAATATTGTTATTTGCTAGATAACAATAGTTTTTAGAAAACTGGCAAAAATGAAACACAATGTCAAAACTGTACACTGTAAACACAGCGTCAAATAAGTTATTTATTGTAAAACATAAAAATTCGAAAACAAATAGTATGACATGAAACATAACTTGTTATCGGATTGATATAAACAACATGATATTAATATAAAAGGTACAAAAATATAAAAGGTGTAGAAAAATCCATGTTATTAGAAAGACCGGGATAAAAAAATAAACATATTTACAATTTGCTATTTTGCACATATAATTTGGTTGTACAGTGAGAATTATTTATAATTATTGACAAACTTTTCTAAAACAAATGTTTCTAGTTTTTTTCTTTTTCGTAAGTACTTTTATTAATTATTATTTTTCGACAAAGGTTTTAGACTTATTACAAAGGAAGCTAAAACAAAGACTTTTGAAACAAAAAAGCCCAACACATGAAGCCCAACAAAAGAAGAAACCTTCATGGGAAGAAAGAAGAAGGATTCAGATCCAGCTTATAGGACACATGTCGCAAGCAGATAGTTTGATAATGACACGTGCAAGAGGAAGATTAGGGTTCATCGTCGAAACTCGCCGACGGTTATTTATCAACCCCGGTGAACTCCAATTACACCGGAAAAGGCTCTTGAATCGCTGATTCATCAAGCTTCACTTTAATCCGAGGATGGCACTTGCCAATTTTTAGAGTTCTAAAGACATTCTTCATCTTCATAAAACTTCAACTTGAAATTCTTCCCAAACAGCTCAACAACCAGCTGCTTAATCTGTAAATACACAAAAGAAAATCTACAGCATCACCGGAAAAACATCGGAGATGAATTTAAACAAAAACTCGAATGGCAAAGTAAGCATGTCGGCAAAGAAATAGATTTGACGGAGAGAACAAAGAGATACAAACAGAGGTAATTTTAGCCATCCCACACCGTCAATCATATAGATCCGGCGTTAAAAACTCTCCAAATCTGAATTTCGAAAACCAAAAGCTCTTTAACCAACGAGATTATTCATATAAGAAAACAACAACATGGCAATAGATTAACCGTGACAAAAGCGGGATGAACCGGATGGCAAAAGAAAAGGCAAAGCCGGACCTCATCCGGACACAAAAACCGGCAAAGCATGCCGGGGATAGAGCCGAACAATCTCGTTGAAGTAGCCGAGATCGCCGGAAACAAAGCCGGCCAACGGTGCTAAACGGAGCCACCGATGCCAGAAGAAAGCTAGCCATCACCGCAAAAGAGTCGGACGATGCTAGACACAAAGCCAACCAACCATTGCTAGAAGAGCCAACGGATGTCAGACATAAGCCATATTCTTACCGGACGACGAAACATCAAACGGTTTCTCTCTCTAAAATTTGCGAGAGAGATAAGAGAGAGAAAACTAAATGTTTCTAGTTAACTAAGGTTAAAACGTGGAAAAAAATTAAAACATAGAAACTCCTCTTAACTATTTTCTTTTTGAAATTTGTAATAGTTGTAAGTTACAACTTACAAAACCAAAATTGAGCTATATGAATACCCTTCGGTTCCTATTTCCTATAGGACATCTACGGACCCGGAAACTTCAATTCTTTGAAAAATTCATATTCCATTTAGCGTCATATTCGAAGTCAAAACAAAAGACTAGTGTTTTTTTTTTTTATGTTACTGCTGATTGGAAAATCGAATATTAGTACTTAGTATTGAAAACTATTCCTCTCGATAACACATGTTACATCAATTTCGCTATAATAACTAGAAAATTCCGCGCTTTCATTCAAATGTGTCAAGCCCACAAACGTAGATCAACCCTTTCCCAAAATAAAGCACATAGGATTTAAACTAGGTTTCGGTAGCACATTAACAACATCCATCTAATCGGTTGAGCCAACCGCATTTGGATTGAAAAATATAGCTTTAATATCTAAAGATAATGCAACTTTTTAGTTCATTTTTTATTGTCACAAACACCATCTAACCAAAGGCACATCAATGCTTACAAAAGAAAAATTATTATCCAAAAAAACGTAAAAAGAAATAGATATTGAAGTTAAGTGCAACTGTACCAAGAAACATGTAGCCTCAGCTTCTCTATGGATGTTCATGTTGCTAAGTCCATATTATTAAGTTCAGTTACACAACATAAAGCCGCTCCCATCTTTTTTATGTTTCACAATCTTCACATCATTGCTCTCCCTCTGTGTCTTTAATCTGATTCACAATTTCTGCCTTCTGCTCCATTAAGGCTCTTATTTTTTCATCGATCTTTTCCAGCTTCGTTTTCAGCTTAGCGATGTCATTACCACCCTTCTTCTTCTTCACATCTTTGTATTTCTTTTCTTCCTTTGTCTTTGCTTTTTTCCCCTTGTCCTCATCACCATCTTCAGCTTTTGACCCTTCTATATTGACGTCCTTAGCATCATCTTTCTTCTCTTCTTCATCCTCTGTCTTTTTCGTTTCCTTTGTATCTTTCTTCTTGTTCTTCTCTTTATCTTTCTTCTTCTTTTTCTTACCCTCTTCACTCTCACCGCCTTCTCCTTTAGATTTCTTCTTCTCTTCATTATCATCTTCTTCCTCCTCCACATCTTTGATGTTCTTCTTCTCAGCTTCTGGTTCGTCTAATTTAATATCTCTGGAGAGCACTTCAGTTTCAAGGTTTTTCTCCTTCTTCTTCTCTTCTTTGTCATCTTTCTTAACCTTTTCCTTCTTCTTCTCCTTTTTCTTATTCTTCTTCATTTCTCCTTCATCCTCATCTTTATCTTCTGATTCTTTCTCACATATCTCATCTGTTTCCTTCTTCTTCGCCTTACCTTTATTCTTCTTTTTCTTCCCCTCCTTATGTTCCACTTCTTCTTCTTTCATCTCATGATCTTCTGCATCGTGTTCTTTCTTCTCTTTTTTCCGCTTTTCTTCATCTTCTTTCTGAGGCTCTTCCTTCTCTCCCTTTTCCTTCTTCCCCTTCAGCTTCTTGTCTTCCTTACCCTTGGATTCTTCTTTCTGTTTCTTTTCTTTATCTGGTTTCTTCTCCTTTTCATCTACACCTGATTCATCCTTCTCTTTCTTCTTGATCTTTTTACCATCTTCTTCTTCTAACTCCTCCTTTTGTTGTGATACATCCTCACGTTTCTTCTCTTTATCTGTCTCCTTCTTTTTTCCCTCTACACCTGATTCATCCTTCTCTTTTTTCTTCTTCTTTTTACCATCTTTTTCATCTTCTACCTCCTCCTTTGGTTGTGATATATCCTCGTGTTTCTTCTCTTTGTCCTTCTTTTTCTTCTTTTGTTCCTTCTCTTGCTCTTTCACTTTTACATCACTGTCTTTAACCTCCACATCTCCATGGCCTTCTTCATGTTTCTTGGAGATAACTTTTCCATCTTTCTTCTTGTCATGTTTGTCATCTTTATCTTCTTCTACCTTTGAGTCATCCTTCTTGTCCTTTATGTTTTCTTTTTCCTTTTCCTTCTTTGATTTCTCTCCACTCTCTTCATCTTTCTTTGTTTTAACCTTCTCAATTGACTTTGCCTTCACTTCCATTTCCAACTCAACATTCTCTCCCTTCTCTTTTGGATCCACTTCCTGCGTCTTCATTTTGACATGGAGTTTCTCTTTCTTGACATGTTCTTCGTTCGATGACATAATTCTCTGCTAGAAAAAGGAAAAAAATATACTTTTGTTATAATAAAATTCATATGAAAACGAGCAGGACGAGTAATGGTTTCTGCCTATGGTCTTTTTCGTTTCGATATTGTCAATGATTAGCGCTATCGACCAGCAACCAAACCATTTGCGTTTTATGGTCATTGGTTCAGCAATAAATTTACATAAACAAATCATATTAGTTTGATAATCGTTGGGTTTACCAACACATTTCCAACATTGGAAATTTTTGGTAGTTGGTTGTCGAAACCTGTCACAGAAATGTGTTCTTGAACCAACGATTACAAAATAAACATGATCGGTGATTGCTCGTTGCTAACAACTACAAAACATAACGCGTATTAAGACGACCAAATGAACATGTTACACTCTACACCCTCACCACCGAGATTCAATTGACTAATTGTAGGCCACTATATACTACTAGCAAGCAAGACTATTCCTTAAAAAAAATGAACAAGAATGTTCGGTACTCCTCCAATCAAGAGTTCCAAGAAAATCTCCAATTGATTCAACCAATAAAAAACCAGCGTATAGGACAATAGTTTGGGTTAGGCAGAGATTAATTCACCATATAGAAGATGAAACCAAACAGAAAAGCCTACCAAGTAAAGAGAACTAAATCATAAGAAACGCAAAATTTGTGATCTATCAAGAAAATGACTGATACAGAAAACTGGAAATTGAAGGAATATTTATAAGAACAAAATACTTTGGACAGAGATCAAACAAGGAATTAAAGAGAAAAAATGAACTTATGTACCTTAGATTAACCAAAGTTATAGCTTGAAAAGTTGTTGTTGTGTTTAGAGAAAGACGAGCGAACCGATCTGTAAATGTTCTAAGATGTGTTTGGCTTATATAAGAGGACTTAAAGTTAGAGATATGACTTACTCTCGTAAACTAGTCACACGGATGTGACACTGAAACTCACGCGTTGGTGCCACGTCTTTGTCTTTCCTCTTTACTCTACTTTTTTCTCGTCATAGGTCCCACAGACATTGAAAAATATGGTACTAATAAACTCTTGACTTTTCTTCCAAAAATATTTAGAAAACTGATTTTATTTTTCTTGGTTTTATAACTTATGGATTTCAGAATATGACTTAAAAATTACCATTGATTTATAAGTTCTATATGGAACAAAAAATTTTATTTTATTTAATGGGATGAATTAAAATTAATAAAATGACTATAAAATCTTTTTAACTATAAACCCATGAATACTTCCTTTCAAATTTACCATTCATTTATAAGTTTAGTAGCTTTTATGGGGAAAAAATTATTAAAAAAACATTTAGTTTAGAGTATGCATGTATTTACTTTATCATAGTTGTCTTGTTTTTACAAGTCAGAAAATTATTTCTATGTCTCATACTAGCAAAGAATACACATATTGAAAAATATATATTCAAACATATAAAAATTAATCAAAAAAGTACAATTATTAGGAATTTAGAAAGTTTTAATAATTCGGTATCTTAAAAGTGATAGGACATGTGAAGAGATTTATAAAAAATTGATTTATCTTATTATCGAATTACACTTATATTTTTCGTAATTTAATATAGAAAAACAATTAATTGTACTTAAACTGCCGTAATTTAAAGAGGGACTAACCTATTGAAAAATGTTTAGTGACATGATAGTATAATTAATGAAATTCGAAAAGAAATTTTATGGTAGTATTCGAGAAAAATATCAACAAAAAAATTTCAGCAACATCAAAATAACGTCGTTTTCTGATCTACATAACAAATGAATCAACACATATTTTAACAAATTGACTGACGGCGTCTATATAAATGTAAGTTTCGACTATATATATAGTTCATATAGTAAATTTAGAATATAATTTAGTTTATGTAGTATGTTTGATATTTTAGTTTATGTATTACATACTCATAGGCCTTTAATTGATAGAAGAATCCGCCGTTTCCCATGTAGGGAATTTAATAAAAACAATGTCACTTTTATAACCTTTTCTTTCAAAAATGTCACTTTTAAGGTTGTCTTCAAGAAATGCCATTTTTGTTAGGATCAATAAAAAATCATGACTAAAATGCCTTTGTCCAAAAAATAATACATTCATCCCTCTCACAGCTATTCTCTCTTTTCTCTCTCGCGCAAGTCCAACAATATAATATTGGATTGACTCACCACTATTTGAAATTATCCCAACCGTTTTTTTTTTTAAATGCAATAATTAATATTTCCATAAATATTAATTATATTCTAAATAAAATATTTAATTTAACGATTAAATAAACAGACCAAATCACTTAAATTAAACATATTTAAATCAATTTATTTCAAATAAAACTCGTTTCCACCACAAACCACAAAAATTATAAAATAAGACTTGTACTTATAAAATAAACTTCAACCAACAGTAATCGAAATTATTAAACATAAATAAAGTTCGACACTACCACACAAATACCGAGTCCTAAATCATCCTCATCGTCATTGCCTTGATTCCACGATCACACTTTATCTTTACCTGCAACATAACGAAGAGTTGCGTAAGTATTATCAAAAATACTTAGTGAGACGGTCATCCCATCTACGAGCTATACACACAAACGATTGAGAACACAATAAACACAATCAATCACAATTAAGCAAACCACACAATGAGTATACAACCCATTGACACAACCAGCCCATGAATCCGATTCCCGATCCATCACAAAATCAACCTACACAACACCACAAACACATCAAACCATCTCTACCGCTTAGATAAGTTTATGGTCTCGCACTCACCTCTAACTAAGAAAGGATTTCGGCTCAAAAACCACAACACAGAGCCAACCAAGACTCCCTCACAAGCCAGCAGCAGGTCGCCCAAACTCGCTCACACACCCTACAGCCAACCACAATAAGCAAAACGATTTCAACCAAAACTGAAAAATTCAGAAACGATCACCCTCAAAGATGGAGTCACGAAACGAATTCTAACCGTCCACTTCCAATCTCCACCGTTGAAAATGCACCCCTGGATGTCCTGAAGATGCGCTCAAAGTTTCAGGATGATCGGACTGACGGTGAACTCAAGATCTTACTCTGAAACCGTGTTGGTCCTAATCCGCGTCTGAGACAGAGCGCCCCACAAGAAAAAGCATAACTCTTAGGATATTAACTCAAATCCAAAATCGCAAAGTGAAGCATCTAGAGGAAAGGCTTAGCTACAACTCCACAAAATTTCATTACCTTTGGAAACAATTTGCTTGGTCGAATCGATTTTCTCCCAAAGGCTATCAAATCCGATTTCCTCCTCCTTCCTCTCAAGCCAACACCAAGCTCTACCCTTTACTCTCCTCTCCTCTTCTTCTCTGCAACAAAACAGAGCTCCCAAATTCTCTCTCTCTTTCTCTTTCTCTCCCTCTCTTTCTCTTTACGGACAAGAAGAAAAAAAAATGGAGGAAGAAGAGAGGAAGAAGACTAATTAAAAGAGGAGGAAGAAAAAATAAAACCATTTTTCATTCTTTTGGTTTAAAAACGGTCACGTGGGGTCTACACCCACCAACCGTTTCACAATTCGTTTTTCCGCTCGATAAATGTTTTTCTCGAAACTCTTACGATTAAAAGTCTCAACTGCGAGAAAACACATTTATCAAGGATTTAAACGGATCGCAACATTTTAAATATATATATACCTCTATATATATATTTTTCCGTCTAAAATCTATTTTCCTGGGAGACGGGCGTTACAATTCTCCCCCACTAACATAGATTCGTCCTCGAATCTGCGATACAACCCAATCCGTAATGAAATCCAACTCACAATGGTCGCAACGATTCTCTTTTCAACATTGACCAACCCGGCCATCACAACTCAAACACGAGAGTGAACACTATCAACCTCCGAGGTCTCCATTCAGTCACTATGCTTATATCCACGTCCTAGACATTCATTGCTCCTAACACAACTCGTACTCGTACCACTCCACCCTCAGGACCGAAGTCCCTCGAGTTGTCGATACCTCATGCCACTCGCACTCTTAGGTCACAAAGACCTTCGAGCTATGGACATCTGCCTCATACCACTCCTCACTCTCAGGTCACAAAGACCTTCGAGATCTGGGTATCTCATTCATACCACTCCCACTCTTAGGTCACATGTCCTTCGGGCTATCGGTATATCTCTCATACCAGTCACACCCTCAGGTCACATGTCCCTTGAGCTATGGGTATCTGGGGAACTAATCCTCCCCTCACGAGTTGTACAGGACCAAACCGTCCTTAGAGCAATAAAGTCTAAACGTCTACAAGTATCCCTGACCGAATCTACCTCACATAGTCTGCGTATAACATCGCAATGTCAAACACAACCACACATATTCTAAACCCGGAATATCATCACAGCCACGACCAAACCTCAGGTCAACTCAAAACATCTCAGCTTACAGGGAAGTTTCTCATATCCAAATACGAAGGATATTTCCAGTTCATATTCTCATAAACTTTTATCTTTTCACAACTTCATGCTCAAAACCTCATGACACAACAAGTCATAACCAATAAGAATTACACATCTTATTAACAATCCAATGTATTAATCGTTTACACACCAAAACGAAATACAAGAAGATACGACGAGAATATAACTCAACTCCGAAACTCGAACCAGCGATAAAAAACTACTCAAGCCTCAGCTTGTTTCTCGAACCACTTCGTGAACCTAGCTTTCATCCGCTCTTCTGGTTCCCAAGTTTCCTCCTGAACACCGTCACAGTCCCACAAGACTCTCATCATCGGAATCCTCTTCCCACGAAGCTCCTTGACCCTCCGGTCGAGAACCCTCATTGGCCTCGCCTCTAAAGTCATGTTAGGCTGAAGATCTGACGGAATCTCAGCCAACATCTTATCATTCCTATGCAAGCACTTCTTCAGCAACGACACATGGAAAACTTTGTGAAATGCTTGCATAATCTCCGGTAACTCCAACCGGTATGCGACTGGCCCAACTCGACCAACAATCCTAAACGGACCCATATACCTTGGACTCAACTTGGTCTCGGTAATGGACCTGTTCAGACCTCGCAACATCGCCATCTTGAGATACACTCTATCTCCCACCTCAAACTCAAGCTCTTTTCTCCTCTTATCAGCATAACTCTTTTGCCGATCCTGAGCTTCCTTCATGTTCAGCTTCAAAACTCTGATCTTCTCTGTAGTTTCTTGAACAAAATCCGCACCCAATGTGCTCCTCTCTCCCACTTGGGTCCAGCACAACGGTGTACGACATGGCCTCCCATATAGCGCCTCGTATAGAGCCATCCCAATACTCGCCTGGTAGCTATTGTTATACGCAAACTCTACCAAGCTCAGATGATCCACCCAATGACCACCCCAGTCCAGCACACACATCCTCAACAAATTCTCAAGAGTCTAGATCGTCCTCCCGGATTGTCCATTCGTCTGAGGATGATACGCGGTACTCAAATGCACCTTCGTGCCCATCTCCGTCTGGAACGCTTTCCAGAACTCTGAAGTGAACTTAGGATCCCGGTCTGACACGATACTCACTGGTACTCCATAAAGTTTCACTATCTCCTGCACGTACTACTTAGCCAACACCGAAGCTCCATCGGTTTTCTTGATGGTCAGAAAACGTGCAGTCTTGGTCAAACGATCAACAATGACCCAAATCGCATCCTTGGTCCGAGAAATTGGCAACCCCACTACGAAATCCATCGTAATCATATCCCACTTCCACTCTGGAATGGGTAAACTCCGCAACAATCTGCTCGGAACCTGATGCTCTGCCTTCACTAACTGGCACGTATCACACGCTGCGACCCAGTTAGCTATATCCTTCTTCATCCCGACCCAGTGATAATACCGTTTGAGATCTCGGTACATCTTCGTTGCTTCCGGATGAATCGAAAACATACTCGCATGAGCCTCACTCAGGATTTCTTACCTCAAACCTTCATCCTTGGGTATGCATACCCGCCCATGCACCCGAATAGTCCCATTAGCAGAGACCTGATATTCTGAACCCGCTTCCCTAGAAGCATTAACCAAACCCTCATCCTTCTCCTGAGCTATCTAAACCCTGCTCAGAAGATCCGCCTGATCAACTGCCTCCAAACCCAACGGCTCCTGAGATAAAATACACAACCTCAAAGAACCAAGCTCACACACCAACGACTCCATGTCCTGCTTCCGAGCCGAAACCACACGTTTGTGACTCAAAGCATCCGCAACCAAGTTCGCTTTACCAGGATGGTAAGCGATCTCCAGATCATAATCCGCCACCAACTCCATCCAACGCCTCTGCCTCAAATTCAACTTAGGCTGAATGAAAATGTACTTCAGGCTTTTATGATCTGTAAACACCTGGACCTTCCCGCCATAAAGATAAGACCTCCAAATCTTCAAGGCGAACACTACCGCAGCCATCTCAAGATCATGGGTAGGATAGTTGCCCTCATGCTTCCTCAACTGCCTCGAAGCATAAGCAATTACCTTTCCCTTCTGCATCAACACACAACCCAGGCCTACTCCCAAAGCGTCTGCATACACCACGTAAGGCTCCCCCGGCTCAGGTAATGCCAAAACTGGCGTACTAGTCAACATCGTCTTCAGGTTTGCGAAACTCTCCTCACACTCTGGAGACCAAACAAAAGGAACATCCTTCCCTGTCAACTTCGTCATAGACTTAGCCATACTCGCAACACCCTTGACGAACCTCCGGTAATAACCTGCTAACCCGAGAAAACTCTGAATCTTAGTAGCATTCTTCGGCCACTCCCTGATAGCCTGAATCTTCTCTGGATCCACAGAAACTCCCTCTGCGGACACAATGTGACCCAAAAATCCGATCTCTCGCTGCCAGAAACTACATTTGCTCAACTTAGCAAATAGCTTCTGCTCCCGCAGCTTCTCCAGAACAACTCTCAGATGCAACTCATGCTCTCGGGTGTCTTCGAATACACCAATATGTCATCGATAAAGATGATCACAAATTCATCCAGATACTCCTGGAACACACTGTTCATCAACCTCATGAACGCTGCTGGTGCATTCGTCAACCCAAATGGCATCACCACAAACTCGTAGTGTCCATATCTCGATCTGAAAGCCGTCTTCCAGATATCCTTCTCATCAATCGGAATCTGATGATATCATGATGCCAAGTCTATCTTGGAGAACCAAGTAGTCCCTCTCAACTGATCCAACAACTCATCAATCCGTGGAAAAGGATACCTGTTCTTCACAGTGACTCGATTCAATCCCCGATAATCGATACACATTCGGAAACTCCCATCCTTCTTTTTCACAAACAACACTGGCGCTTCCCACGGTGAAGTACTCGGTCGGATAAAACCCTTACCCAACAACTCTTCCAGCTGATTTTTCAGCTCTGCCATCTCTGCTGGAGCCATCCTGTACGGTGCCTTAGATATCGGCATTGTCCCGGGTTCCAACTCGATCGTGAAAGGATCAGACCGCGACGGCGATAATTCCTGCAATAACTGGAAAACATCCTGGAAATCCCGAACAACCCGAATCTTTCCAACCGCAACCTCTCCAACAGTCTCTGATGTGACAATTATCACCAAATATGCCTCGCGACCCTTCTCGATCATACTCTCTGCCTGCATGGCTGAGATCACGAGACTCCCAGAAGTCGGTCTCACTCCCTGATAAACCAACCTCCCTTGTTTTCTTTCGAAAATAACACGCCTTCGGTGACAGTCCAGATGCGCTCTGAACTTTCCGAGCCAATCTATGCCCAAAATAACGTCATAAAGCTCTACCGAGCAAATGATCATATCCGCTGGCATAGATTCTCCAGCCACCTGAACATCCACGTCAACAACTCGATCGTGAATGGTCAGTAGCTTCCCTCCAGCCACTCTAACAAAAACCAACCGCTCATCGGTTGCTCTCCGTAATTTGCCATTCTCGGCAAATTCTGGAGTAATGAAGCAATGCGATGCTCCAGTATCAAACAACACGTGGGATTCAACACCTCCCACAACCAAGCTCCCTGCATATTTTTCATATGCTCAGAACCCTGACACCCCACTACGGAGACAAAATCAATTCTAAACACAAGAATTTAACTCAGGTAAGTTTAACAAACATACCTGTGATCGGCCTGGAACTCGGGCCTCCCGTCTCCACAATGGAATACACTCGGGGCACCACCGCACTCTGGCTAGCTGGCGATACAGTTGCTCCCTCTCGCTGTAACTTGGGGCATCTAGGCTTGATATACCCCACCTCTCTGCAATGGTAGCACACACGCGTATCCGCATGCGTCTCGCCCTTCTGAGGGCAACTCGCCACCCTGTGATCCTTGCTTCCACACCTGAAGTATCCCGGACCACCCTGGGTAACACTGGAAGAACTCTCTATCTTCTGCTTCTGCTCTTGCATTGGCCTACCGCCTCTGCTCGGACCGGACTGCTGCTGCTGCGGCCTCCTCCCCTGAAAACTGGGGCTAACAACCACCGCCTCATCTCTCAGACCCTCCTCCAGCAAGGCAGCTGTCTCCACCAACTCCGCAACCGTGCCAAAAACTCTCACCAGGCAACGGTTCCTCAACTCGGCACGAAGACCCAACAGAAACCGTCGCACCCAGGCCCTCTCACCCTCCAATGCTCGACCCGCATACATACTAAGACAGTTAAACTCTGCCTCAAACTCTCGAACGGTCCGGTTCCCCTAAGACAAATCCAGGAACCGACCCTCCAACCGGTCCAACACCTCTTGAAGAAAATACTTGGAGTTAAACTCCTCCACGAAATCCTCCCAGACCATCTCAGCCTGCTCTCTCCTGGCCGCAACACCTCTCCACTAAAGATGTGCATCACCCTCTAGGTAATGAACCGCCAGGTCAACTCGGTATCCCTCTGGACACCTAATCGAAAGGAAGTTCCGCTCCAACCTCCTTTGCCACGCATCTACAGCCTCTGGGTTGGTACCTCCCGGAAAGAATCCCGTGCCAATCCTCTGCAACTGCTTCATCATCCTCAGGTAGGATGGGAGCTCCTCTGCAACTGCAGCCCTCGGCTGCACCTCAACCATTGGTGGCACAACAGGAGCCTGCACTGGTACCCTCTCTGGTAACCGCTCCAACAGCAAGGCCGGCAAACCCGCAATGTGATCATCTCGAGCCTGATCAAACTCCGCTGCAAAACCCGCAGCACCCGCTGGAACTCCAACCACACCCTCAGACCCCTCCTGATACACATGGGGAGCCGCCACTCGCTCAACCGTAGCACTCCGTGCTACACTCTCAGCCACCACTGGAACACGACCACGACTTCTACCGCGGCCACGACCTCTACCACGGCCTCTAGCACCTCTAGCCATCTGAATCACCAAGAACAGAGACTAAGATACTAAGCAACTCAACAGAGTAAAGATAACTTACCGTGGAATCTCGAAGGCTCGAAGAGGATGATTCTAAGACCCCATGCTCAAACAAATTGACTAAATACCATATAATCAATTTCTAGCATACCACAATTCAACGGTTCACGACAACATGCAACAAGCAACGCAAAAAAAAATAATTCAACTCCAATTAATTTTCTTCAACCATCCTAGAACCGTCTATGCTCTAATACCAAACTGAAACGACCCGACCCGTTTTTTTTTTTTAAAATGCAATAATTAAAATTCCCATAAATATTAATTATATTCCGAATAAAACATTTAATTTAATGATTAAACAAACAGACCAAATCACTTAAATTAAACATATTTAAATCAATTTATTTCAAATAAAACTAGCTTCCACCACAAACCACAAAAGTTATAAAATAAGACTCGTACTTATAAAATAAACTTCAACCAACAGTAATCGAAATTATTAAACATAAATAAAGTTCGACACTACCACACAAATACCGAGTCCTAAATCATCCTTTTCCTCATTGCCTTGATTCCACGATCACACTTTATCTTTACCTGCAACATAACGAAGAGTTGCGTAAGTATTATCAAAAATACTTAGTGAGACGGTCATCCCATCTACGAGCTATACACACAAACGATTGAGAACACAATAAACACAATCAATCACAATTAAGCAAACCACACAATGAGTATACAACCCATTGACACAACCAGCCCATGAATCCGATTCTCGATCCATCACAAAATCAACCTACACAACACCACAAACACATCAAACCATCTCTACCGCTTAGATAAGCTTATGGTCTCGCACTCACCTCTAACTAAGGAAGGATTTTGGCTCAAAAACCACAATACCGAGCCAACCAAGACTCACTCACAAGCCAGCAACAGGTCGCCCAAACTCGCTCACACACCTTACAACCAACCACAATAAGCAAAACGATTTCAACCAAAACTGGAAAATTCAGAAACAATCACCCTCAAAGATGGAGTCACGAAACGAATTCTAACCATCCACTTCCAATCTACACCATTGAAAATCTACCCCTGGATGTCCTGAAGGTACACTCAAAGTTTCAGGATGATCGGATTAACGGTTAACTCAAGATCTTACTCTGAAACCGCGTTGATCCTAATCCGCGTCTGAGACAGAGCACCCCACGAGAAAAAGCATAACTCTTAGGATATTAACTCAAATCCAAAACCGCAAAGTGGCGCATCTAGAGGAAAGGCTTAGCTACAATTCCACAAAATTTCATTACCTTTGGAAACGATTTGCTTGGTCGAATCGATTTTCTCCCAAAGGCTATCAAATCCGATTTCCTCCTCCTTCCTCTCAAGCCAACACCAAGCTCTACCCTTTACTCTCCTCTCCTCTTCTTCTCTGCAACAAAACAGAGCTCCCAAGTTCTCTCTCTCTTTCTCTTTCTCTCCCTCTCTTTCTCTTTACGGACAAAAAGAAAAAAAAATGGAGGAAGAAGAGAGGAAGAAGACTAATTAAAAGAGGAGGAAGAAAAAATAAAACCATTTTTCATTCTTTTGGTTTAAAAACCGCCACATGGGGTCCACACCCACCAATCGTTTCACAATTTGTTTTTCCGCTCGATAAATGTTTTTCTCGAAACTCTTACGATTAAAAGTCTCAACTACGAGAAAACACATTTATCACGGATTTAAACGGATCGCAACATTTTAAATATATATATACCTCTATATATATATTTTTCCGTCTAAAATCTATTTTTCTGGGAGACGGGCGTTACACTATTTATCTTTCACATCTCGTCCACAAAACACATTCATCCCTCCCACTTTTTAATCTTCTCTCTTCTCTTTGGCAACAACATAATACTCAGTGGACTCACCACCACTTTCCTCCTAATGTTAGTAACAATTAAATTAATAGACCAAATTTAATTCATATCATAGACCAAATTTAATTCAAATTAGGTCCACTACACTTAAATGTTACCTGAATTTTTTGTCCATAAAACATTGAAATTGGTCCACTACACTTAAATTTTGTTTAATTAGCAAATTATTATAGATATCTACAGTAGTTTGTAGACAAAGTTATTTTATCATATTTTTAGAATAATTTGTGCTGTGTTTTTTTTTTTGGAAGCATTTGTGTTATGTTTTCATCATATGTTTTTAGAATATGTTAAGCTTAGTTTGGTTTACTATATTTTAATTAAATCTGGTTCACTAATACAATTTGGTTTATGCAAGAACACCCCATCTACACCAACAGTTGCTGCTCAAGCGTCGATTCCTCAGTCATTTACGCAACTGTCGTGAGTGATAAAAGTTACTTCGAGGTTCATGTCTATTGTTCCTTCATCGTCGTTTCCATCAACTTCCTCCGCTGGAGATCATGTCTCTATCTGGTTACCTTCTAATTCACATAGACGCAATAGGCGTTATCACAACCGTTAACTTGCAAAAAAACAAAAACTTTTTTTCCTAGTTTCAGCTAACACTTAGTCTTCGAAGTGACGATTATAGTGGTCTCTTTAATACATAAGACTGATTATATCGGTCTGGTCTCTTTGATACATAATGCACTTACAGGACATTTCATGTATAACAAGAAGTAAAACTAAGCAATTAGGTAGCTTTATATAATTGTATATCATTTCGCCTAGGAATCGTCGTACACGAAACTTTTTTATACAAGAAACAAGAAATATACAAATACATAACTTTTAGATAATGATGAACAAGATCAGATTCTAATTAAAGAAAACCACGTCACAAAGGCGATAAATATAACATTCTATGACCAGTGGCCGATCTAGTCAAATTTCATTAAAAGTATTTATAAACCTTAATGGAAAGTATTTATAAAAAATGATATTAAACACGACGAATGAAAGGAGAAACCAAAATGTATAAGTGTTTCTTTTGTTTCTTCTCTCACGAACAAAAAAAATCATCAAGAACCAGTATGGCTTTTCTTCAATGGATGTCCTTGATGATCACATCTTTGATCATTTTCCACACAATCCCATCAACAACATCTATCTCACCAGATGCACCAACAATGATTCTAATCGACAGAATATGCCTCAACACCGTGAACGCGTACAACTGTGAGCAATCAATCATCTCTAAGCTCGACAAACCCCACGCCGAAATCACGACCATAGGGAAAATTGCAGCGTTCAACGCATTGTACATTTCCAAAACAACAATTGCTCTCATTAGAGATGATTTTCTTCCCAAGGCAGGTAACCCACTGGCCAAGGGACAACTTTGTACTTGCCTTGCAACGTACAATGGCATAGAGAGGTATCTCGAAGGTACTTATCGGGCAGTGCTTCACAATGAGTATTCAGAAATGAGGCGCTATCAATCATATGTGCTTGGTTTGCTCGATAACTGTAAGACGGATTTCGATCTTATGGTACGTAAAAATTGGTGGGCAAGGCTAATCATAAATATCTCTATGTTAGCAGCTCGTAGGCTCTAATATTTGTGTTTGGAAATTTCAACAACGCAGGCACGATTATTGCGTGGTTGAATCATTTATCAATAAATCAAATCTTTATCACTTAAATAAATTTTAATGGAGCATAATTTAAATGTTACAATATAATAGGATTTAACCCGCAGTATACCGCAGAACAATTTAGTTTTTTTATATAATCATAATTTAATCAACTTAATTAGATATGTCTAATATTCTAATATTGATGGTGTTAACAACATAATGAAATAATGATTTATCGGTGTTGTATCACCGAGCTAATGATATTTTAAATTTATATTAATGTCGACCCAAACCTGTCCCGCCAAATAACTTTGTTCCGTGATATTTTATTTTTTTTAAAAGTGTAAATGCTCATATATTTTAAATTTTTCAAAAATTTAAAATTTATTATATCCGATATAACTAAACGGTTCGACTAAAAAATATAATTAAACCGGATACAAATTTTTTAATTTGGATGTTTGTTAAGTTAAGTTTCCTGCTCATTTAGATTTAGATTTATTTTGGTTTTATTTATAATATGACTTTCAACTATTGTCTAACATTTTTAACCAATGTGGGACGTTAACCACACAATTTTTTTTCATTGCTTGAGTAGTCCATTTTTCAAAAGAGTAAATTTGGAAAATACCTTTTTTTGTTTACACTTTTGAAAAATACCCTATCTTTATTTTCCTTTTAAAAACTATTTTTAAATAAGTAAAATTACTAAAATAACATTACTTAAATTTAATAATAATTAACCAAAAGATTTATATTTTAAATATCAAATCAATTTTTAGTTTAATTAAATATTTAATTTTTACTAGGTTCTTGTATAACTACAATTCCAAATATTTATTATCCTAAATAGTTTTTAAAAATAAGAATGAATAACAACATTCTATCGATGTTAAGTCATGTGTTATTGTCATGGTGCAGATTTTGATAATTCATTATTATTGAAAACACATAAAATAGTTTACTTTGCAAAAAAATTCAAATGGAGTCGTTGAATTGAATCAAATTTTGGTGATATGTTGAGTTAAAAAATATGTTTGGAGCGTTGGAGATTTGTTTTCTTTATATAACATGACAAATATTAAATGATAGTATTTATAATATTTTTAGATATTATCTTGTTAAATTTTAATATATAAAATCAATAAATCATCTTTGTGTTAAAAAAATATAACTATAATTAATATTATTTCGAAATTAGTTTTTTCTCTCTAAATTTTGAATTTAGTTTTGATTTACTAAAAATATAGCTTTAAATTTAAATATGAAAAAATTATCAGTTTACATATAAATGATTGTAGTTTTTATTAAAAATAGAAAATATGTATTTTTGAAAGTATAAATCAAAAACAAAGTATTTTTTAAAATTTAAATGAAGCATAATTTAAATGTTACAATATACTAGGATTCAACCCGTGATATACCGCAGAACAATTTGATTTTTTTTTTTTTTGTCAACCACACATTAGTTAGAATAGGATTCCAAGATTGGTTGCCCAAACCGGAGGGATAGTGTTTACAAAAGTAATCTCAGAAAGAAGTAATCTGGAATATTTAGCTAGACAGTCCGCTTTTGTGTTACTCGAACGCTGAATAAAAGATAAAGAGAAAGAAGGAAAAGAGACACGGAGCAAACCAATCTTGTCCAAAAGATTGGAGAAAGCTGGCCATTCTTCAGGAGATTGCACCATCGCGACTAGTTCTGTACTATCTGTTTCGAACTCCTGACAGTCGATCCTTCTTGTAAGGATAATCTTCATTGCCCATAATAAAGCTTTCATCTCCGTGTGTAAGGGGGACGCACTCCTTCTGCAACATTTTGCCCCAAGAAATATTGTCTGGTCTTCTCCATTAAAACACCACCATCCCAGTCCTGATGTTGGATCCGACGATTTCCAAGAACCGTCAACTCGACACTTTATTGTCTAAGAGTTAGTTTCAACTTGTTCGCTCTGGTCTATTGTATCTATAAGATTTGATTGCGCTTCTTTCCATGAAAATTGTTAGCTTACCGCCTGATTTAGAATGTCCACTGGTTCCGATTGTATTCCTTTGAATACTTTTTTGTTTCTATCTTTCCATAAAAACCATAGAATCCATGGGTAACAAGACTGGTTAACTTGGCCATCTAAGTGAGATGTTAACCTACTGAATACAAAATCCAGGTTTGAATACACTGAACTAGATGGGAAAATTCCTGGTAATACTTGAATGGCATGATTAATTGTTTCCTCAGCCATTTTACATCTTTGACACAAGATATCACAATGTATCCCGCGACGTACTAAACCCGCAGTAACTGGTAAAGATCCCGAAGCAACTTGCCAAATAAAATGTTTGATTTTTGGAGGGGCTCTAATTTTCCATGCTTATGCTTTTAGAGCCGTACAATTTGGGCCCCACTCAATAACCTCCGACATTTCTTGAGAGAGAGAATTACCCGACTTGAATGTAAATTTTCCGGATTTGGAATAATGCCAGATTAACCTATCTGGTTTATAGATTTGACTTATACTCATACCCCTAATGATCTGAATATCTTCTGGTTCCATAAATTCGTTTAGAATTGGTAAGTGCCAGTCTTTTGTAAGCGGGTTAATTAAATGATTAACTTTCAGATTTGGATGAAGTACTTTTCCCCTACCATTCGCTGGACGTGGATTAGTATCAGGTATCCACGGATCATTCCATACTGATAAACTAAATCATGATCCTATCGCCCATCTTGCTCCCCTATTTACCAGGGTCTTTGTTGTAAAAATACTTTTCCATCCAAAGGATGGAGAATATGGTTTTTTTGCTCGTAAAGGATGGGAATCTCTGAAATACCTACCCTTCAAAACCCGAACTACTAAAGAATCCGGATATTGGATTACTCTCCAGTACTGTTTTGCCAACATAGCATCATTAAATTTTTCTAATGCCCGAAAACCTATCCCACCTTCCTTTTTGGTCTTACACATCTTTTCTCAAGCTATCCAATGAAGGTCTCGGTCTTTTCCAGTAGAACTCCACCAATAATTTGAAATAGCACTTGTCAAGTTTACATAATCAAAATTTAATTAAATTAATTAGATATGTCTAATATTCTAATATTGATGGTGTTAACAAAGTAATGAAATACTGATTTACTCATGTTGTAGCACCAAGTTTATGATATTTTAAATTTATATTATTGTCGACTCAAACCCTTTCCACCATATAACCCCATCCCGTGATATTTTAAAATTTTTATAAGTATAAATATTCATAATATTTTAAAAATTTTTAAACTTTAAAATGTATTATATCCGATATAATTAAACATGTCGACTAAATAACAGAATTAAAGAGGATACAAATTTTTAAATTTGATTGCTTGTTAAGTTATTGTTCCTGCTCAATCAGATTTAGATTCATTTTGGTCTTATTTAAAATATGATTCTCAACTATTGTCTAAAAATTTTAGCCGATGTGGGACGTTAAACACACAATTTTTTCTTCATTGCTTTAGTAAATACATGTCCGTTTTTCAAAATTTGAATCACGACAAATGCAGAAAATATAGAGTTTTATTAATTTTATGTATTATATGATGATTTAAAGCAATTTAAAAAAATATATCAAACAAAAATGATAAGAGAATCATAATTTTAAATATTGACAGGATCTTCTAAATATTTATACTATTAATTATGGAACATTATAGAGATATTTCAGATTTTATAATTAAAATCAAAAAAAAAAATTGTGTTTGGTTATATGGATAATAGAGAATTGATTGTAGATTTTGTATGAATACATGTATATAAGTATTTTCATATTTCATATATATTTTTAATGAGCTTATTAATTTGTTTTTTAAATCAATAACATTTGATGTAATATCTTATAAAACAAAGATTTTTTTTTAAATATAATTCAAAAATATTAATATAAATCATCACAAAAAAATATATTATATAATTTTGTCTTTCATCCTTTTTTTTTTTTAATTTTTAGAAAAAAAAACTAAGAACAACATTTATTACCGGATAATTCTCATGGATATCATCATTTTATGTTTTTGAGCCAAAAATACTATGTGGCCCAACATTTTCCATTCTTAACATTTATTATTAAACCAAATGACTAAAATGCTCTCGCTTCAAACCCTCGTTGTTTTGATGTATTCTCCTTGCCTCGCCTCACACCAAGAGCTCTGATACACCTCGCCTCGACTCGCCGGATTCTTGTCGCCTCACCGGTCTCTCATCGCTTTGTCTCACCTCGCCGTTTTGCTGTCATTTTTGTCGTTGTATTTGACGGTAGCCACCATCCTTTCAATTCTCCGTTCGTCTCGCCTCGCTCGAGCTCAAATCATGGCATGTCTTCGTCAAATTCGCACACCGAGAGATCCTCGTGTCCGCTTCAAACGTTGTATTCTCAGATGGCTGGAGCCTCTCAGTGAGCGTTGAAAACGACACCGTATTTGCTGGTTATCCTTTGTCGGATTTGAAATCGGGTATTGAGACTGCGGGTGATGTCACTCAGATGCAAGCTCGTGTTAAACTCGTTGGGACTCAGTTTGGAGTTGTGCCACAGAATATGCCGCTTCCTAAGAACATCACTCTCGCTACTGATGGATGAAAGTGTCTCAAAGCTACTCAAAAAGGTGAAAATTTTCTCAATGTCATCAATCTTAGTTTCTGAGGTTTCTGTCTCTTAAATCTTGAAATTTTGATTCTAGTTCCTTGATCTATGAGTTCTGTGTTACTGATCTTGGTTTTGCTATGTTAAGGACGACGTATCTACTATAAAACCCTATAATCAATGAAGGATTTTAGATTAGTCAAACTCTAGAAACAATTGCTCTGATCAATCATAAAGAGTCTTAAGATCTTCTATAGAAGTAACATAATGGCTAAGTATGCCACTTTCATCACATTCCTAAAATATGAATCTCTTGATAAAAGAAATGACTTGACATGGGAGAGTTAAGTCTTTCTAATTTGTGTTGTGACATGCAAAGTGTAAGTAATTTTGAAAGGTATTACAGTATGCGTCTGTGTTTGCTTATGTAGATGGATGAGGTTTTAACGTGGTATTGTTCTTTTTGATTATAGCTAAAATTCAGGAAGGGATCCGTTAATGTTAGGAAGACCTTCCTAAACAGACATTCCTAAGCAGATTTATTGATTTCATTTTTACAGCAGAACATGGGAGATTCTATCCCTACAAATGTCACACTGCCTCAGCTCCATTTCAACATATGAGAGGAGCCAAAATCAGGAGATGATTCCATACGTCTTACATTGTGCCAATGAAAAGGCACAACTAATTGAAGTTCTCACTCCGTATAGAGTCTCATACCCGAAAAGGTTCATTCGCAATGCAAAGATTGACGCATTGTTCAGTGTGAAGATGATCGAGGTGCCATTCCATGGGGATCGAAGACATGATGAACAAGTTTAAAGACGAAACTGCAGAAAATACAAGATCAAAGGTTTCGTTTGATATCTACAAGGAGTTGATAGTTAATAAGATTGAGATGTTTTTAGTTTGATTCTCTGTTATCTCATTAAGAAACGTTGTAGACTTAAATATTTTGAGAACCTTTTTTGTTTTGGAAAATATTGTTACTCATTACCTTATGTTTATATAAGATACATAGTTTAATAATCATTTAGGAAATGAGTTCTTGAAGTTTATGAAAGCGTTCTTTTTTTCCTTTAAAAAAATAAAAAACTGGGCATACACGCCCACAAGAATTTGAACTCACGACCTTGTGTATTGTATTAGAGCACCAATAAGCTTTGCATTGGAGAATAGCACAACATTAAATCTATATTAACATTTTTTAAATACATTTAAAAAAAAACATTTGCTTTGTAAGATATTACATAAAGTGTAATTGATTTAAAAAACAAATTAGGAAGCTCATTAATGATAAATATGGAATATAAAGATATTTATATACATGTATCCAAACAACATTTACAATCAATTTTCTACTATCTATACAACCAAACACAATTAAAAGATTTTCATTTTAATTATAAAATCTGAAATATCCATATAATGTTCCACAAATAATATAGATATTTAGAAAATTTTGTTAAGATTTAAAATTATGATTCTCCTATCATCTTTGTTTGATATTTTTTTAATTGTTTTGAACCATCATATAATACAAAAAATTAATAAAACTCTATATTTTTTTCTACATTTGTCGTGGTTCGAATTTTGAAAACTAGAAAGTTCCGGGGCGAGACCCATATATCTCTCTATTCTCGGACCACCTGCCATTCGATCCTATCGACTTCTGGTCACATTTTTATGTATTTGAAAGTGATTCCACTATATGTTACGAGCATTTTTATATTTTAAAATATTAAAAGAAAAATTAAACGCCATCTATAAACTAATTTTTAGTGTTTTGGTTATTCAGCAAAATTTTAATCAAATTCAATTTTTTTCAAATATTCATTCACTATATTATTTTGCTGTTTTACTTTTTAGCTGACATATCAGTTAAGAATAACTGATTTAGTATCACTAACATCGTACAGACATTCTTTAAAACAGTTTGTATATATATTTGCTACTATCGAATTAGTGTTGGATAGATACTTTTTAGATACCGATTAATAGAGCCCAAGACAGTCTCTATCTAGACCAGAGGGACCTCAGTTTATTCCCATACATAATTTCAAAACATGTTTCACAAAAACGGATACAATATTTTCTTTTTAAAATTGGGTTAAGGCCCTAAATTTGTTTTATCTTCTTGGCCCTCTAATATGTTAGGACACGTCTAATCCTTTAGAAAGACATGCTGCTAAGAACATTACTTACACGTCTAATGGTGCTAACAGTATATATATATATATATGTTGCCTCGGGTGTTTTGGAAGTGGAATGAATAAATAACCTACATCTCACTGTGGCTAGAAGTAGGCTTGGACAGTCGAATAAGTGCATGTTACAATTTTGAAGCAAATTCGGGTATAGTGAGTGTCCAATTGCTTTTAATTTAGCACACTTGACCTGAGATAATCATGAACTCCATAAACACATATATAACATCCAAAAGATGCCTAGAGACTAGATCCTGGCCTTGCATATGGTTGGGAGAGAATGCGCTTAAGGGTTTTCAATATTATTTAATTTTGAGGGCCACAATCTAAAGGTTTTATAATTCAGTGTAGTGCTGATCTTCCACCTATACAAAATTACAGATGCGGTTCGAATTTCCACCGATTACTTCTTCCTTTATAATATGTTATGACATTTTCAAGTTTTTTCGGTTACGGTCTGTTCTTTTAGGTATTGCTGCGACACACTCCAACGACTGCAAAATACAAAGGAAAGTGATATAGCTGTCGCTGAGATTTTGAACTCGATAGAGAAAGTGGCTGTCGCTGCGTGGAAAACAAGTTGCTGGTTTTTCCAGCAACGGAAAAATAGTCGCATCGTCACGATAATCTTTCACACCGACAGTCTCCCCACATTCTTGGATCACAAACAATTTGTGTTTACAGCTTTTTTGGATCGCTCTTATGTGTCGCTAGCGACTAAATACCGAACAGGGTCTATTACTCTTTCACTTACTAATTCTAGAGATAATCATATTTTTACCGTTACTTTTTAAAGAAAAAAAATGCATGACACTATCTTAAATGCTTATACTAAAAATTGTTTATTTAAACTCATGTTTTATATTTAAAGTTAAAGAAATTACTAACAATTTTAAAAATATAATTTACACTGCCAATATCCGCTACCGCAAATGGCATTACAAGATTTGCATAACTTTTGAGAATCCGAGTTCGAATCGAGCTCGCTGCAAAGGATTCAGTAAAAACCCAATATGCCATGTTGACAACAACAAAAATTATGTCATAATCATTACAAAACCTATCTTAAATTCCTATATTTTTTATCAAGACGTAGTTTATTAATTTATTGATGAAAATATCACAAAACAATATAAAATTATGGTAATCTAAATTCAAAAGTATAATTAGGGCCACAAATTAATTTTAAGCTCCAGGCCTAAACAAATTAGGGATCGGCCCTGCTAGACACGATGAGAAAACAAGAAATAAAAGGAAAAAAACACCTATGAAGACCAAAATTTAAACATGTTAGGATAGGATTCAGAAACAAATTATACAAATCTTCCGAGTGTTGTATTGGAGATTATATACGTGATAGATAATTGAAAATATTTCACTCGATATATATGTGCAATGAGCTTTGAAATTTTACACATGTAAATCCTTTCAAAACATGTTATATCTAATGAAGCTATATAGATTGTATAACTTTGAAAAAAGAAAGACTAATGGGGGTGTATTAGTCAAAATCAGTAACAAACAATAACTTACCAAATTAAGCACGACAGTTAAACACATGAAATGTGGATATCAAACATGCACGTCACTTACCTATTCCATCCGGTGTTTCTATTCGCTCACATAATATCTTGTAATTATATAATCATAACCAATCATAAATCGTCCTTTCTCCTAATTGTGTTAAGAAACATTTTTTTTTTTTTTTTAAGTACTGACAAGGGATGAAGATACTAGCTAGGTGCTATGAACCTTTTTTATCTAGTCCAAATCAGCAACTGAACAATAACTTAGCAAATTAAGCACGACAGCTAAACCATGAAGTGTGGATATCAAACTTGCACGTCGCTTCCCTAAGCCCATCACGGGTTTATATATTCGCTCACACACTCTCACTCTCTATAAGTCTTCCAATGATTTGTGAAGCCACAATATACCCCTCTCTTCCTTGACCCCTTATAAATTTTAAATTTGGTTAGATACTTTTAATATTTATCTTTGTTCCATGGAGGGTTCGTCCAAAGGGTTGCGAAAAGGTGCATGGAGTGCTGAAGAAGATAGTCTCTTGAGACGGTGCATAGATAAGTATGGAGAAGGCAAATGGCACCAAGTTCCTTTAAGAGCTGGTATGTTATTTACACACACACGCACACATATATTTAATCACTATTACGAATATTCTTCTTTCTCTATTTAATATTCGGAAAATTAATTAACACCCGGGTACTCAAATCATTGTTTTTGTTTTTGTCTTAATGAATAAATAATTAGTTCATGCTATCCAAGGTTGTTTATGAAAAATTATTCATGCTGGACCTAAACGATTTTCATTTACGTTGCATATTGCTAATTTCTTCTTGAAATGAAAAAAGCGATGCCAACGTCTCTAAAGTCTTAAAATTTACTGGTTTGTCCTTTTGTAAATGAATTCGTTGGAAATTTCTGTACGAACACGTAGACATGTTTTGTGGTTTTTTTGTAAACTTGAACACGTAAACATGTGTCGGAACAGTTCTTCATTTCTATTGGTGTGCATAGATTCTTGAAGGATAAAAATATAGAAGGAGACAAAAAAGCAGTCTAAGTAAGTATAATTAATGTCAATTATTGGTTTTGTAGGGCTAAACCGGTGCAGGAAGAGTTGTAGACTAAGATGGTTGAATTATTTGAAACCAAGTATCAAGAGAGGAAAACTTAGCTCTGATGAAGTCGATCTTCTTCTTCGCCTTCATAAGCTTCTGGGAAATAGGTACTGTTTACTCGTCTACTTATTTTGGAAGTCATAAGTTTAATACTAATAACTTATCTGTATTTTGTTTTAAAATGTTTAGATGGTCTTTAATTGCTGGTCGATTGCCTGGTCGGACCGCAAATGATGTCAAGAATTATTGGAACACTCATCTGAGTAAGAAACATGAACCGTGTTGTAAGATTAATATGAAAAGGAAAAACATTACTTCTAATCCTACCACCCAGGCCCAAAAAAACAATATTTTTAAGCCTCGACCTCGATCCTTCTTAGTTAACAACGGCTGCAGCCATCTCAATGGCCAACCAGATGTTGACATTATTCCTTCATGCTTTGGACTCAATAACAATAATGTTTGCAAAAATAGTATCACATGTAACAAAGATGGGGAGGACGCTGAGCATATGAATAATTTATTTGATGGAAATGATATGTGGCTGGAGAGTTTACTGGAGGAGAGCCATGAGGTTCAAGAAGTCACGGCAACAGAAAAAGGGGCCAGCTTGGCGTTTGACGTCGAGCAACTTTGGAGTATGTTCGATGGAGAATTTGATAAGTGTTTATGACCGTTTGTTTGCATTTTTGTATGGATTTGTTTTCGCAATTAGTGTGTATTTTTCTATATTAACTATTATTTTTAGCACTTTAATGATAAATTTTATGTTTCTATGTGTGTTTACATTGTTTAAAATTAAAAGATAAATATGTTTGAATTTTATATATATTATTATAAAGGAAAAGTCATAAGTTTTTTAAAAGAGATATATTGTATAAATTGACGGGTTTATTGAAAAAGGTTATATTGTTACATTTAATTAAGTAAATAATTATGGTAGGAAATATGCAAATAAGTGGAAATCTATTTAAGGTGCAATTTGACGATTTACCCTACGATTTGCACAAATTTAATATATATATAAAATGTCTTTGGCTTGAATTTATTAACTCATCAAAAATGTTTATTAAAATGCATGAAAGAACTTAACCTTTTCATAATATTTTTGGTTAACGTACAGTTAAAATAAAGGCTGTTTTTTGTAGGCTTTTAATTATAGTTATCTACCACATTTGTAAAAATAAAATAAATTGACTTAGTAGATTGATACACCAATGGAAGTAAGATGGGTTAGCAAAAATGGAGACATCTTTATTTCTAACGTAAAATTTTGTGTGTTAAAACAACTGAGACCTTAGTAATGTAGACAGCTTTTTTTTTTTTTTCTGAGTGTAAGACTCTTAGAGCATCCTCATCGCTAAATACTTACTCAGTTTCTTAATATATATTATTTTAATATAATAATATTATTTATTTAAAAATTAAATCATTAAAAAAAATTCAACTAATAGTAATTTGATATGTGTGTAGAACCCTTTCTGAAAAGTTCTTAATAAAGAACCGTTTCTCACATTTTTCTTAACTTTATCATTATTTTATATTAATTAATTTGTAAGAAAGTCTTTAAGATACTACGTTGAGGATGCTCTTATTACGTCCATAATTAGTATAATGTCATGTCTTCCCGAAGAATAGCGATCAATGTAGGTTAAGTAATTTGGGAAAAAAGTATGAGTAGTTTGAGTAGTTTCTCGACATTCAGATCCTTCTGATACTTTCTCTATCATCCAATATATATTTATTTATTTGAGCAAAAGTCATATTGTCCATTATTAAATGTTTTTGGCTGTTAAGGGAGTCCTATTATTTTCAATAATTTATGCGACAATGACTTTTGTTTACACGAAAGTGTTGACATCTCCATCATAAAAGTGAAAGATGTTGTCGTCTCTCTATAAAAAACAACTGATGTCATCTTCTGGTCACTTGAAGTATTTTTTCCATGCAAGAAACTCCACTTTTAATCCAACTTCTCTGGAAAAATATGTAACATATATAAGAATAAAATTTGTTGAAGCTGTTAAAAAGAAAAAGAAAATAGAATAGCCTTTGATGACTATGCGAACCACAAACTTTGAAATGTATTTGTTCAAATATAATTTAAATTAGTATACAAAATATATTTTATGCCTTTCTCGAAATCGTTGATGTTTTATCATATATAGCCTGGAGAATTTGTCAATGTAGTGTATACAATTTCTCTCTACAATACATTGCTTTACACTCCCTAACCCTAATCAAGTTGTACCTATCGTTACAAAAAATCAAGATAACCCTTTTGAGATATTCCTTTTTTAAAAATGCCCATTTTTGGGGTCAAATTTTAATTTTGCCTTCTTTTAACTTTTATGACCATTTTACTCTTATGAAAAAATAATTGAGATTTAATCATTTCTCCTCTATTTTCGTCTTCGTAGGAGTAGAAACGTGATCCCATAATTTTTGGCGAAAAACGGGATTCCGTAATTTTTGGCGGGAAACGTGATCCGCAATGTGATCCTATCATTTTTTCGCCAAAAATTATTTTTACCTGAAAACGTGATCCCGTAATTTTTGGTAAAAAACGTGATCCCACAAACGTTTTCCCGCAACGTGATCCATCATTTTCCGCCAAAAATTATTTGTGGCGAAAAATGTGATCCCGCAATTTTTCCCACCGAAACGTGATCCTGTAATTTTGTGCGAGAAAATTTGATTAAGCAATTGTTTTATAAGGTTTTACAGAATATTTATAAAGGTTTACAAAATATTTATAAAGTTTTGCAAAGTATTTATAAAATTTTACATGGTATTTATAAAATTTCACTAAAAGAAAGATAAATTAATTATTTTGTATATAAAAAATTTTTTTTTGAAAATATATAACTGAAAATGGCATTTTTGAAAAGAGGTATGGGACATTTTTGCAAATGCTTCAAATACCTCAAAAATCAATAATACTAACAAATTTATTTTCTAATTATTAGTCAATAATTAGTATCAAATTTTAAGTTATGATGTATTTCATAGTAATCAAATTTTAACTATATCTGATGATCACAAATGCGTGGTTGAAACAAAAACATGGCAAAAGTTCAGCAGACTTTGACTAAAAAGATTCGATTTTTTCATCAAATATAGAAATAATTTTTTTTTAGATTCGACTACTATTTATTGTTAGTGCCGTGCATCGAATATGGTTGAAATCAATGACAATAGCAGGTCGCTAGTCTGTCCCAAGAATGATAGTAGGATGGGTCTATATAAATCGAGTATCTGAGTGTTACGACAAAATATCGCATATATTGTAGGTCATTGAATATTATCATAATATAATTACATCAAATATATTTTATTATGATATAATCCACAATAAAAAAAAAAAAGAAAAAGCCATCTGGTTGAACTACAAATGCATGGGACAAACTGCATGGCACTTTCGCCACTTTTTGTATCTCTGTTTATCGCTCCTCTTAAAAGACCTCTGGTCGTTATTATTATAAGTCATGGTTCATCAGTGTTGTCATATATGAATTTAACTCTGTAGCTTACGTGTACTGTGTATCAATGAAGCAATAGAGATAATACATATGGAAACGTCTATATCTCTTTGGCAGGACATCCCAATTAACTTGCTCTCACCGTAACCGTTGAAATTGTATAATTTAGTAATAATTAGATTTTGTACGTATGTGTGTCTATAGTTCAATACTTATATACGTGTATAACGGCACGCCTCATGAATTTTGCTACGAAGGTCCAACCAGGGACAGAAAAGGACTCGTGATTGAATAGTGTTTTATATTGAAAGGTTAAAACGTGTGTTGCAAATAGATCTAACCAAATTCCAACATGTTCAATGTCGTATATGCAAAACAATTAACAAGTAAAATTCCGGTATAATTTGATTTTGCATTGATTCCATATATAGATTAGAATATGTGATTCAACTAATGGTGGATTGGAAGAATTTTAGTACGGTTCGATCCTAGGAAGGTTAATCAATTTTGACAATATTCATTCGGGTATATCTGCACATTGCTCGAACCACAATATCCTTGAAGAGAGGAGGATAAGAATATTTATTCGGGGATATCAACGTACAGCGCAAGTATGACCACCATTCAAAGGGTTTTATAATTGGTGGTTGGATGTTCAAAGATCTTATCGGATTTTTTGTCGAGGATGATGATGACTGACTTTGTGATGGACAAAGTGAAACACCCCAATTTTAGGAAATATAATGGTGCTTGCGGAGATATTTTAAAAAATTGAATATGTTACTTATGTCCAGTAGCAGATCTAGAAAATAATTAGTAATTAGTAATATTAAAACATTTTTTTACATTTTTGAAAAGTAATAAAAAAAAAAAAAAGTTGACTTTGGCAAAAAAAAATGACTAATATAGAAAAAACCTATATAAAAATGGCTAAGATTTGGAGAGCAAAAACATACCAAAAAAAATATATATTAAAATAAGTATATTAAAAGGGGCAACATGGATCTGATCGTGAATTTAGAGGGAGCAGAGGGAGGTATTTCACTATTTTAGCTAGTAAAATCAATAAGAATACAAACAATATATAAATTTATGGAGACAGCTACCACCCCTACTGTCTTCTTAGATCCGTCCCCGCCTATGTCACCAAAGTGCACTTATATTCTCGGTCAACTGTCCTGAGAGAACTCCACAGTTAAGCGTGCTTGTGCTTGAGCAATTTCAGGATGAATGACCTATCGGGGTAAGTGATTGTCGGTACAGTGCGAGTGATAAAAAAAAACACGGTAAAAGATCACGTGGTGATTTGTAGAATCAGTAAATAAGTCTTTAAAGCCTCCCGAATGTAGCGTACCGACCGTCACGGCAAGGATGGACCCACGGGCCGAGAGCGGACGTGGATCACATTAAGAAATGGTGGTCGGGGCGTTACATTTGGTATCAGAGCCGATTTCAGACTAGTGTGGAGTCAAGAAGATTCACACCGTCAGGGGTGACGGTCTTGCTGCGCAACGAGGACGTTGCGATCTGTTAAGGTGAATTGCAACACCCCGGTTTCAGGAAATATGGTAGTGCATGCGGAGATGTTTAAAAGAATTGATTTGTCACCAATGTGCATTTATCTTTTTGGTCAACTGTCATGAGAAAACACCACAGTTAAGCGTGCTTGTGTTGGAGCAAATTTAGGATGGGTGTTTGATAAACACGCATTTTCCCGGTTGTAAGATAGTGGTAGATTCGTTCAAAGGGACCAACAATACACTCTAATCTTTTGTAACACAATTTCAGCTAAGCGATCAAGTTTGTTTTGGTTTTGGTTTGTCACAATTGCAAGTAAAGAAATAAAATCGGTTTAACAAATGATAATAAAGACGTTAAGCTAAGAGAAATTATATCGGGAATTAGATCATTTAGAACCAAACAATTATTCAGGATAATAATTTAGAACTAATCTAGAACTCAACCATAAAAATAGGAGGATCCACTGTCGTGGTATCAACCTCTTTATCAATCAATCTAACACCCTAAACTGTCGTTTGAGGTTACAAAGAATGACAAGCATTATATAGAATGGGATCGATTTGTTCACAATTTGCCTTAACATCAACTGTCGTTGGCTAAGGACAAATCGCCCATCTATGTTCTTTCAAGCAATTCACAACACTTTTGATGAGTGAATTAAACCTAAAATCAAAGGTTAGGTGATCAAGCTAGTCTAGGCATTAAGACCAACAATAGATGAAGATATCAATAAGCATAAGAGATCCTATCTATGCTTAGTTGATAAATCTCTAATTCCCTTGAATCCCTTAACTTAACTAAAAGAACTACTCAATCATAGCAAAGCAAAGAACAACAAGAAACATAAGAGAAATCATGATACAATAATTAAAAGAGGTAAGAGTTTAGAGTTCTTCTCAAGGAAAAGAAAGACAATCTTCAATTTTACAAAATCTGCAAACAATCCTTCTTTTTTTTCCTCTTGTTTTTCTCTCCCGTTTTCTCCCTCTGTTTTTCTTCGTAAAAATGCAAGCTATGAAAAGTCACTCACTAATAATTTTCCATTCTCTCTATATAATAATTGTCCACACAAGTCTTAGGTAGTTGGGAGTAGTGGGTGAAAAGCTTAGGTGGCAATATTTGTTTAATGAAGCTTGTCGACAATTGTCTTTTCGCGGAGCGGGTTGAGGGAGCAGGTCGTGGGTGCAGGAGCAGGTGCTCTTTTCCTCAAAACCTTCCAAAAAGCTTCACTTTTCTTCTATTTTCGCCAAATCTCTTCATGAGCTACAATTCTCCATTTCAGCCACCTTTAGACATAAAATGACTCAAGATAAAATAAAAGACTCGATAAAAACCTATAAAACAAGGATTAGAATGCGCCAAAAACGCATTATATCAGTGTTCTACCGGGAAGTGATTGTTGGTACCGTGCGAGTGAAGACAAAACACGGAGAAAGATCACGTGGCAATTTATAGAACCGGTAAACAAGTCTTTAAAACCTCTCGGATGTAGCGTACAGACCGTCCGGGCAAGGATGGGCCCACAGGCCGAGAGCGGGCGTGGATCACATTAAGAAATGGCGGTCGGGGAGTTACATTTTGTATCAGAGCCGATTTCAGACTAGTGTGGAGTCAAGAAGATTCACACCGTCAGGGGTGACGGTCTTGGTGCGCAACGAGGACGTTGCGATCTGTTAACCGAGGTGAATTGCAACACCCCAGTTTCAGGAAATATGGTAGTGCATGCGGAGATGTTTAAAAAAATTGATTTGGCTACTTATGTCACCAATGTGCATTTATCTTTTTGGTCAATTGTCATGAGAGAACTCCACAGTTACGCGTGCTTGTGTTGGAATAATTTTAGGATGGGTGTCTGATAAACAAACGTTTTCCTGGTTGTAAGATAGTGGTAGGTTCGTTCAAAGGGACCAGCAATACACTCTAATCTTTTGTAACACAATTTCAGCTAAGCGATCATGTTTGTTTTAGTTTTGGTTTATCACAATTGCAAGTAAAGAAATAAAATCGGTTTAACAAATGATAATAAAGACGTTAAACTAAGAAAAATTATCTCGGGAATTAGATCACTTAGAACCAAGCAATTATTCAGGATAATAATTTAGAACCAATCTAGAACTCAACCATAAAAATAGGAGGATCCACTGTCGTGGTATCAACCTCTTTATCAATCAATCTAGCACCGTAAACTGTCGTTTGAGGTTACAAAGAATGACAAGCATTATATAGAATGAGATCGATTTGTTCACAATTTACCTTAACATCAACTATCGGTGGCTAAGGACAAATCGCCCATCTATGTTCTTTCAAACAATTCACAACACTTTTGATGAGTGAATTAAACC
The DNA here is from genome assembly GCA_900406565.1 of Turritis glabra. Lineage (NCBI taxonomy): Eukaryota > Viridiplantae > Streptophyta > Magnoliopsida > Brassicales > Brassicaceae > Turritis > Turritis glabra. Next base: position 665,711 of record OVBN01000116.1, on the reverse strand, counting down.
TAAAATCAAAGGTTAGGTGATCAAACTAGTCTAGGCATTAAAAGCAACAATAGATGAAGATATCAATAAGCTTAAGAGATCCTATCTATGCTTAGTTCATAAATCTCTAATTCCTGAATCTCTTAACTTAACTAAAAGAACTACTCAATCATAGTAAAGCAAAGAACAACAGGAAAGATAAAAGATTCATGATACAATAATTAAAAGAGGTAAGAGTTTAGAGTTCTTCTCAAGGAAAAGAAAGACAATCTTCAATTTTACAAAATCTGCAAACAATCCTTCTTTTTCTCCCCTTGTTTTTCTCTCCCATTTTCTCCCTCTTTTTTTCTTCGTAAAAATGCAAGCTATGAAAAGTCACTCACGAATAATTTTCCACTCTCTCTATATAATAATTGTCCACACAAGTCTTAGGTAGTTGGGAGTAGTGGGTAAAAAGCATAGGTGACAATATTTGTATAATGAAGCTTGCCAACAATTGCTTTTTCGTGGAGCGGGTTGCGGGAGCAGGTCGCGGGTACAGGAGCAGGTGCTCCTTTCCTCAAAACCTTCCAAAAAGCTTTACTTTTCTTCTATTTTCGCCAAGTCTCTTCATGAGCTACAATTCTCCATTCTAGCCACCTTTAGACTTAAAATGACTCAAGATAAAATAGACTCGATAAAAACCTATAAAACAATGGTTAGAATGCACCAACAGCGCATTATATCAATTCCCCCAGACTTAGATCTTCGTTTGTCCTCAAACAAATTCAAGAACAAGTGAAAGAGAAAAGTTTGAAAACATGAGAATTTCTTATCCTCAGTGAACCGAGTAAATAACCTTCAACCTACAGACCATATAATCCAGAATATGAATAGCAAAGCTTTACCAAAACCTCCCAATATATTCTCAACCTAGTTCCATTTTTCAAACATAAACTCTTCACATTCATTAAAGGTTGCGTGAGCTTCTCGCTATAAGCACTATTCAGGGTGGACGACGCTAATGGATTTAAGGCTATTTAGGGGTGGAGTTCAGAGTGTTTAAAGGTTACCCGGCGCTCGTAGAGGATGTAGGATATCGCACAAAATTGCAAGAGAGAATGGGTCCATTTGAGTTCCACATTCTCTAAACCACTCTTTCCTTCTTCAATTCCTCTAACTTCTCATCTAGCCATCATCCTCCTTGGGCACACTCACTGTGCAGAGAGACACCTTTTCTATTTCACAAACTTACCACTCTTCATCATCGTTTGTTTTTTTTTTTAATGAAAAATGTTTCAATTACAAGCATGTGTCTCTCAGGCACGGAGATAATCAGAGTTGTTGTACATATCCAAGTGGAGCTCGTCATTGCCATTCCTTTCTCATGAAATTTTATCCTACCTCATTGTAAACCATCTTCTGAAAAGTGAAGCGGGTGCTCTTTGTGGGAGCAGGTGCTCTGTTCTTCAGAAAGAATGATTTAGAGGCTGCGTTGACCCATGTCTCTCCGGCCTTTTTGCACATATATGCACATATGACAATGAAGTAGCAAGAGTGCAAGGTCTGAAAAGAGGAATGGTTTAAGGAGGGTACTAGCTAAAAATGAGCTAGCTATTCAGGAACAACAAGAGTAATACAAAGAATATGGAGTCCTGAATATGATTTGTTTCCCTAATATAGTGCCAATAGCGAGAAAAATTCAGTCAATATTAGGTTCAGTTATGATGAGAGTTTATGTTTTTCTGATGAAACCTAGAAGGTAGGATATTGAAGTGTTCCAACTGTTCCATGCACCCAATATTCTGAAAATGGTCACTAGAGAGAAGCTTAAACGCAAGTGGTTTAATAATCATCCTACAATGAGGTCCTAATTCCCAAACAAAGTCTTGACTCAATAAAACAAAATAAAAACTGACTCAAAAACTAACTTCAACAAGACTCAATAAACCAAAAAAAACAACCAAAATAAACGGAATTAGTAGCAACTCCCCCTAGACTTACTTCACACCGTCTCGGTATGAGAATAAACTAAAGAAAAAAATACAAGTATAAAATAAATAGTTTATGGTAAATACAAAGGTGAGATAGAGGTGCGAGGGCTAGTCGCTGGAGGTGGCATCGGAGTCTTCGTCGTCCTTGGAGCGTTCCTTGCCTTTGGAACTTCCGATTTATTTTTCCTTAGAATTCACCTGTCTTTTTTTTTTGTTTTTTTTTTACAAAAACAATTAAAACCAAAAGTTAGAAATAAAAGAAATCAAAATCAAAGAGTTAGTACACGTACCAGTGGGTTACCTCCCACTAAGCGCTTGGTTAAAGTCACTAGCTTGACTCGTTTAGCTATTTTAGGCTTGAGGTGCATCGCCTAAGGGGATAAATCCACCTTCGGCTCGGTTTGTGTCAGCAAGATATGGCTTGAGCCGCTGACCATTGACCACAAATTCATTGCCTTTGGTATCCAGTAACACCACGGCTCCATAAGAGCGGACCTCCTTAATGAAAAAGGGTCCGGACCACCTTGATCTTAACTTTCCTGGAAAAAGTTTAAGTATAGAGTTGAAAAAGAGTACCTAGTCGTTTGGCTGAAAGTTTCTGGTGAGTCCTTTTGTCATGATATACCTTAGTCCTTTCTTTGTAGATTTTAAAACTCTCATAGGCCAGGTGCCTAATTTCCTCCAACTCGTTTAGCTGCATAGATCGCCTCTCAAAGGCTGATTTGACATCATAGTTCATTTTGACAGCCCATGCTGCCTTGTACTCAAGCTCCACAGAGAGATGACAAGACTTCCCATACACCAAGTGAAAAGACGTTGTCCCTAACGATGTCTTATACGCAGTGCGGTAGGCCCAAAGAGCATCATCTAACTTGGCAGCTCAATCTTTTATAGTGGTTCCCACGGTCTTTTGCAGAATACTCTTGATTTTCTTGTTGGAAACTTCAACCTGACCACTGGTTTATGGATGGTATGGTGTTACTACCTTGTGTTTCACACCATTCTTTCTCAATAGGCTCTCAAAGACCTTGTTGATGAAGTGACTGCCGCCATTGCTTATGACGCCATCGCTTATGACTACTCGTGGCACTCCAAACCTAGGGAATATCAAGGACTTAAACATCTTCACCACTACCTTGGCATCATTCGTTGGTGAAGAAATGGCTTCCACCCATTTAGACACATAATCAACAGCCACCAAGATGTATTGGTTTCTATAGAAATATGGGAAAGGTCCCATGAAATCGATTCCCCACACATCAAACACTTCAACTTCCATTCCTCCGAGAGATGTTTCCTTGCCTTTGGCATGTATCGCACTTTGAAATGAAAGCATGTGCATCCCTGAACATGGCCACCAAAATCCAGCTTGCAGCACTTTAGACACTGTCTTGAATGTTGCAAAATGACCAGCATAGTTAGAACTATGGCAATGGAACATAATCCCAGGAATCTCTTCATCAGGCACACATCGCCTAAAGATACCATCTGAGCATTACTTGTAGAGGTATGGCTCATCCCAAAAATACCTTCTTATATCTCTTAAGAACTTCCTCTTCTTATTACCCACAAAATCAGACGGTTTCTGTTCAGCTGCTAAGTAGTTTGATATCTCCCCAAACCATAGAAAATTTGGAACATTCGTCTTGGATATAGCACCGCAAAATTTTTCGGGAGCAGGTGCTCTTAATTTTAGGGCAGGTTCCTTTGTCTGGATCGGTGCTCTTGGATACTAATGCTAATCACATAGACATTTTCATCAGGAAGTGGCAATCAAGAGGTACCCCATCATGAATTTTCATGCGAGATAGATGATCAGCAACTCCATTCTCACTCCCTTTCTTGTCAACAATTTGCAAATCAAATTCCTGCAGCTAAAGGATCCACCTCAACAGTCTTAGTTTTGCATCTTTTTTAGTGAGAAGTATTTTAAAGCAGCGTGGTCGGTGTGTACAATCAACTTAGAACCAACAAGGTAGGATCTGAACTTTTCAAAAGTGAATACCACTGCCAGTAACTCCTTCTCGGTTGTAGCATATTTGCATTGGGCCTCATCCAAGGTACGGCTGGGGTAGTAAATCACATGAAGCTTTTTGTCCTTTCGCTGACCCAAAACTGCACCTACAGCATAATTACTCGCATCTGTCATCACTTCAAATGGCAGGTCCCAATCAGGTGGTTGAACGATAGGTGCACTTATTAAGGCTCCTTTTATGGTGTGAAAAACCTCTAAACAAACCCCATTGAAGTCATACTTAGTGTCCTTGCACAATAGCTGAGTTAGCGGTCTTGCTATTTTGGAAAAGTCTTTGATGAACCTCCTATAGAAACCAACATGACCCAGAAAACTCCTTATGCCCCTGACTGAATTTGGTGGCTGAAGACTCATCATGACCTCCACCTTTGCTTTGTCAACCTCAATACCATTCTCAGATATCCGATGACCCAATACAATGCCATCTCGAACCATGAAGTGACATTTTTCCTAGTTCAGCATGAGATGTTTCTCCTCACATCGTTGTAACACCCTGCACAAATTCGACAAACACACAGAGAAAGAGCTTTCATAGACAGAGAAATCGTCCATGAAAACTTCCATTATATCCTCAATAAGGTCAGTAAAATTTGACATCATACACCTTTGGAATATCGCTGGGGTGTTACACAAACCAAATGGCATTCTGCGATACGCAAAAGTGCGATAAGGACATGTAAATGTCATCTTTTCCTGATCGTCCGGATGGATAGGAATCTGGAAAAAACCTGAATAACCATCTAAAAAACAATAGTATGGATGGTTAGCCAATCTCTCAAGCATTTGGTCAATAAAGGGTAAGGGAAAATGATCCTTTCTAGTGGCAGCATTCAATTTTCTGTAATCAATACACATCCTATGACCAGTTACGGTTCTAGTTGGTATCAATTCATTCTTTTCATTTGTGATCACAGTAATTCCACCTTTCCTAGGTACCACATGAACATGACTAACCCAATTACTATCTAAGATTGCATAGATTACACCAGCCTCTAGAAGTTTTATGATCTCCTTCTTTACAACATCTTTTAAATTTGGGTTTAACCTCCTTTGATGTTCTATAGAATTCTTTGATTCATCTTCTAGATGTATTCTATGCATGCAAAGATTAGGCAAAATTCCAGGAATATCATCTAGTGAATACCCTAGAGCCTTTCTATACTTCTTAAGTTCACACAAAAGCAAGGCGGTTTTCACATTGTTCAAATCATCATTTATGATCACAGAGTAAGTAAAATTAGGACCTAAGAATGTGTACCTTAGTCCAGCTGGTAGGGTGTTGAGTTCGAGCTTAGGAGCTCTTAATTCGCTCCAAGGACCGTCAACAGAGTTTTTAGGAGCAGGTTCTTTTTCTGGAGCAGGTGCTCCGTTAGCATCCTCTGTTTTGAGGTTCAAAAACCCAATCGATTTTTCTATTGGTTGGCTCGAATCCATCATCCTTACAAACCCAACCGTGTCCTCACTCAAGTACCTATGCTCACCCTCAGCCTTTGTCAAAGCTATATCCAATGAATGATCAGCCAAAATCTCCTCAATCTCTCCCTCAGAGACTTCGAGATTATCGTCTATGCCAAAAATTTACCCATCAATGGTTGGATTTTTGAGCATTCTATCCATCTCAAATTCCATAATAATGTCCCCCAGGTGGAGATCGATTGTACCATTCACTGGGTAAAGAACTGGAGGTTTGTAGACACGAGGAACAATCTTGTCAAAAAGCTCATTCGGTTGAAATACCTTAGGAGTTGGTGCAGCAACTTCTTCATTTTTTTTCTCTTTTAGAGCAGGTGTTCCTTCTTCTGGAGCAGGTGCTCTTTCTTCTGGAGCAGGTGCTCCGTGTGGGAGCGGGTGCTCTGCAGAATTTTTTGGGTAACTTTCAGCGTTATCCCTCACAACCTGTGGTAGAACCCTTCCACTTCTTAGCTCAATTGCATTCACAAACTCTCTGGGGTTTGCAACTGATTTACCTGGGAGTACTCCTTGTGGCCTCTTGGTTACCTCATTAGTTTGAGCAACCTGAGTATCAAGTTTCTTCACATGATTGCAAACAGCTTCAAGTCTACCATTAAGATCGGAGTACATGTTGTCTACCTTTGTGTTGATTTTAGTGGCAGATTTTTGTTGATTTGCCATCAGCTGTTGCATCATACCCTTCAGTTCATCCTGAGGAGTACTTCCAGAGCTCGAAGGAGCCTGAAAATTATTAAACCGTGGTTTCTGTTGAACTCTGCCTTGAAATTGGTTATGATTTGGGTACGGTGTGAACGTTTTGCCTTGGAAACCCTGAGGAAAACTCTTCTGAAAACTTTGTTCCTGAGGTTTCTGGTTTTGGAAACCAGTTTGTTGCGGATAAATCTGGTCCTATGGGTTCTCAACGTTTGTACTCCTATAGGAAAAATTAGGGTGATTCCTATAGTTTTGGTTGAACCCACGGTTTCTCACAAACCCTTGTCCATCCACATAGCTGACCTCTTACCGATCACAATTTCCTTCATCTATTTCCTCAGAAAGTAGTTCACCATTCTCATCAGCAAAATGAACCATTCTTTGGTTCCCCATGAGCAACAAGTTGACCTTAGCCGTGAGGTCATCGATCTTTTGAGAATCCATACCACCAGTTTTTCTGGTTCTATCATATTCTTGAGACTTGCTGCTAGAACTTGCAGCCAAGTTTTCAATAAGCTTGTAAGCACCGTCTCTGGTCTTGGTCATAAAATCACCATCACTAGCAGTATTCAAAGCGTTCCTATAATCTCAATCAACACCATCATAGAAAATACCCAGCAAGTTTTCATCGGTAAACCTATGGTGTGGACACTCTCTTCTGTACTCCTTGAATCGTTCCCATGCCTCACAAAAAGACTCTCCTGGATGTTGCTGAAACGTGGAGATCTTGTTCTTTAAGCTCGCGGTCTTGGTTTTGGTGTAGAAGTGGTCCAAGAACGCTGCTCTACATTGTGTCCAAGTCATGATGGATCCAGCGGGTAGAGATTTGAGCCATCGATAAGTTTTATTCGCAAGTGAGAAAGGGAAAAGCTTACACTTTATGAAATCCGGGTTCATCCCATTAGAACTTATTGTGGAGCAGATCTCCTCAAAGTTCTCTATAAAGTCCATTGGAATCTCTGTGGGAAGTCCATGGAATAAGTGATGCTTGACCAACGATATTATCTGAGGCTTAATCTCATAATTTTGTCTCTCAACAGCAGGTGGAATAATGGCGGATTTGTTCCCATAGAAAGCATGAGGATTGTCCATATCCCCAATAGCATGTTGATGTTCGCGAGCACGTTGCTGTTGTTGTACACGCTCATGTTGCTGCTGCATCTGAGCCATTTGCTCTTGCAACCTTCGCATCAGCCGCCATTTCACCTTCGCCCTGGCCACCCATGTCGACCAGATTGGACCTGGTTCATCTATTGATTCGTTCTAGTCTTGCGAGTTCCGTGTTACTTAAGACCTGGACGATTGCTCCTTGTTGATCTTTGGTTCATGCACCTGAAATACACGCAAGATAAGAAAAATAACAAGTAAGTAAATTTAGTCTGAAACCGTATATTAAAACTAGAGATATCGTGTTGGTCCCCATCGCAACGGCGCCAATTGATAAAGACGTGTTTTCCCGGTTGTAAGAGAGTGGTAGGTTCGTTCAAAGGGACCAGCAATACACTCTAATCTTTTGTAACACAATTTCAGCTAAGCGATCAAGTTTGTTTTGGTTTTGGTTTGTCACAATTGCAAGTAAAGAAATAAAATCGGTTTAACAAATGATAATAAAGACGTTAAGCTAAGAGAAATTATATCGGGAATTAGATCATTTAGAACCAAACAATTATTTAGGATAATAATTTAGAACCAATCTAGAACTCAACCATAAAAATAGGAGGATCCACTGTCGTGGTATCAACCTCTTTATCAATCAATCTAACACCCTAAACTGTCGTTTGAGGTTACAAAGAATGACAAGCATTATATAGAATGGGATCGATTTGTTCACAATTTGCCTTAACATCAACTGTCGTTGGCTAAGGACAAATCGCCCATCTATGTTCTTTCAAGCAATTCACAACACTTTTGATGAGTGAATTAAACCTAAAATCAAAGGCTAGGTGATCAAGCTAGTCTAGGCATTAAGACCAACAATAAATGAAGATATCAATAAGCATAAGAGATCCTATATATGCTTAGTTCATAAATCTCTAATTTCCTTGAATCCCTTAACTTAACGAAAAGAACTACTCAATCATATTAAAGCAAAGAACAACAAGAAAGATAAGAGAAATCATGATACAATAATTAAAAGAAGTAAGAGTTTAGAGTTCTTCTTAAGGACATAATTAAAAGAGGTAAGAGTTTAGAGTTCTTCTCAAAGAAAGGAAAGACAATCTTCAATTTTACAAAATCTGCAAACAATCTTTCTTTTTCTCCCTTTGTTTTTCTCTCCCGTTTTCTTCCTCTGTTTTTCTTCGTAAAAATGCAAGCTATGAAAAGTCACTCACTAATAATTTTTCAGTCTCTCCATATTATAATTGTCCATACAAGTCTTAGGCATTTAGGAGTAGTGGGTGAAAAGCTTAGGTGACAATATTTGTTTAATGAAGCTTGCCGACAATTGCCTTTTCGCGGAGCAGGAGCAGGTCGCGGGTGCAGGAGCAGGTGCTCGTTTCCTCAAAACCTTCCAAAAAGCTTCATTTTTCTTCTATTTTCGCCAAGTCTCTTCATGACCTACAATTCTCCATTCCAGCCACCTTTAGACCTAAAATGACTCAAGATAAAATAAAAAACTCGATAAAAACTTATAAAACAAGAGTTAGAATGTGCCAAAAACGCATTATATCAGTGTCCTACCGGGAAGTGATTGTCGGTACCATGCGAGTGAGGACAAAACACGGGGAAAGATCACGTGGCAATTTGTAGAATCGGTAAACAAGTCTTTAAAACCTCTCGGATGTACCGTACCGACCGTCATGACAAAGATGGGCCCATTGACCGAGAACGGATGTGGGACCCATTAAAAAATGGCGGTCGGAACGTTACACAAATTTTTCTCGCGTCGATGTGAAGTTGAATTTCGAGATCATCCATGTTTAAAGTGGAACGGAAAACAAAAACCTTGAAAGAGATTAACAAATACAAAACTTGGATTTCATGTTTTTGTTCAGGATTGTTTTTTATTCTTCTTCAACCTTAGTTATTACTTCTCAACTTTTTGGCGGGCATTATAAGTTGGCATTAGGTTTACCACCGTAAAGCTCAAGTAACTTATAGGCATTTTTATGTATGTTTATGTTTTGTTGTTTTTTGGGCCAGAAACAAGTCTATTTGATAAGACAAGCTCGCGCTCAAAATCCTGAACATTATCTCATAGCAATGGCATTTATAAGTATGGCACACAAATTAAAATTGTATGTTATCTAATATCTACAATTTTTTTTATTGGTTAAAGAGCACACACACATATTTATATATAAATAATCACTGCGAATATTCTTCATTCTCTCTATTTAATATTCAGCAAATTAATTAATACCCGTGCACACAAATCATTGTTTTAATAAACAAATCATTGTTTCATGCTATTAAAAGTTGTTCCTGAAGAATTCTTTATGCTGTGTTCATATTTATGTTGGACTTAAACGCATATCTTTACTTAAAGCTAAAGATAAATAAATGACACTATCTGTATTTCCGTTGCGTATTTTGCTAGCTTCTTCTTGACAAAAAATAAGGGGGCCAACTTCTGTAAAGTCGTTAAATTCTTTTACTAATTTGTCTTCTTGTAAATAATTTCGTTGAAAATTTCTGTACCAACACATAAATAGTTCTTTATTTATATTGGTTTGCATAGATTCTTCATGATAAAAATATAAAAGGAGACAAAAGAACAGTCTTAGTAGGTATAATTAATGTCAATTATTGGTTACGTAGGGCTAAACCGGTGCAGGAAGAGTTGAAGAGTAAGGTGGTTGATGAAGACGATGACCGATCGGTACAGTTTTATATCGGTCGGTACCAAAGATACCGCATACTGATCGGTACGGCTTGTGTACCGATTGGTTTAGTTTTTGTAAAATTTTATTTTTTTTAATTTTAGGGCTCCGACTCTTTTTATATAAATAGCCTATGTATTCTAACTGCAAAGACATGACGTTTTATGGGATTTTCTATTTCTTAAAGTTGTTCTTACTTTTCATATTTTTGTTTAAGAAATTTATAAAAATTATTTGCAAATCTCTATTCAAACACATGACTTTTTCATCTACTGTGATCATGTGTACCTTGGTCATGTGTGAGTAGTTTTATCATTGAGTTTTGAGATTTCGAAGGGGTTGTTTATATAAATTATATGTTATGTTTTTTATGGGATTGTTCTTATTATTCTCTATCTATGATTATGCTTATTGCTTGAGTTGAGTTTATGCCTATAATCGATTTCATCAATCCATCAAAAGTGATGGATAGATCGTAGATGGACAAAACTTCCTTAGGCAATCAACAATTGATGCTTTTAGGTTATGTGAATTAATTGAATTAGGATCTCAAGGCTTGTTAGAATTTCCTGAAACGGACAAGAGTTTAGTCTTTACGAAATATCTTTCATAGATAATTATTACGTGCGAGAACAAAATAATTTTACATGAGTAATTCAAATTCAAGAACGAAACTTAATGTTTCCCATAATTAATTTACATGCTTTATATTAATTCTCTGATGATTTTTCTAAGTTTAATATTTTATTTTATTGATTTTCTTTTGTTTTATTTATTTTAATTCTGCATATCTATCTGAGTCCGTGTGACTATTTATTTTATTCAACTTTTATCTGAATCTATATAATCCATCTTGTGTTTACTTAGTCTTTGTGGATTTGATTCCTAAATACTACTGTGATTGTTACTGTACACTTACGGTATTTTATTTGGTTAAAACCTATGCTTAACAACTTTTTGGTGTTATTGCCGGGGACCAATTAACAGTGCCTTTGATTTTAGATTTAAATTTCTTCTAACTGTTTTTATTTAATTTTACTAATTAGTTTTTTCATTCGTTTTGTGTGTTTTATGTGGATGCAAACAAGCCTAAAAGGAAATTTCAAATTGGTTATTGTTGACAATACCGAACTAGCAAAAATCGAAAGAGAGACCAGGTGAAGTGTGAAATGTATGAGTATTTTGTTTCAAATTAGGCGATTAAAGGTGAAGTGTCGAGTCCTATTGGTTTCAATATGCGACAATGACTTTTGGTTGCGCAAAAGTGTTACATCATAAAAATGAAAGATCATTTTGTTGTCTCTATATAGAAAAGAACAACTGATGTCATCTTCTGATCACTTGTGGAGTATTTTTTCCATGCAACAGATGAATAAACGAAACTTCATCTTTGAAACCAACTTCTCTGGAAAAGTAGGCAACATATGAATAAAATGCATTGACGTTGTTAAATAAAAAAAAGAATGACTTTTATGGAAAGTATACAAAATATGTTGTTTTTTCCTTTTGCGTATTGATATCTTAACATATATAGCATTAGGGAGTTGTCTCTGCAATCAATTTTTCTCTACATTAATTACAACAAGGCTTCACACTTCGTAGCCAAGTTTTAGCTATATCATTACATCAATATTCAATAATCCTAACGAAATTTTGCCAGTTATTAGTCAATAATTAGTATTCAAATTTTTAATTACAACGTATTTGCTAGTAAACAAATTATTTTGATTCGAGCAGTATTTTTGCAGCTCCTCATATTGGATATGGTTGATAGTTGAAACTAACGACAAAAGCAACTAGCTAGTCTGGTCCAACTACGGAAGTATGACGAGCAACGCCGATTAAGAGATTTTAGAAGGTAATAACGTGCAAGACTAAAGATCACACGATAGACAAATCGATCACTTATGACTAATTATATGTAGTATATGTTTCCAAAATCTATGGAACTTTTATTTCAAAAAGAAATTTAAAATTTATTTACTAATTTTCTCCAATTAAAATTTTAAATTCTTTTTACTTATAAGTTATTATATGTAGTATATCTTTTTTTTGTTAATTACTAAAAACTATAAAATAAAATAAAAACTTTATGCACTTCAAAACAAACATTTTGGCAAGTAAATCCATTTTCTTCGGGTTGAACTATAAATGCATGTGACAAAAACAAAAATTGCATGGAAACTTTCGCCAATTTTTGTATCTTTGTCCATCGCTCCTATTAAAAGAACCTCTTGTCGTTACTATCATAAGTTAAGGACCATCGTTATTGTCATGTATCAATTTAACTCTCTAGCATACGTGTATTTTGTATCAATGAAGCACTAGAGATATAACATACGGAAACGTCTATATCTCTTTGGCAGGATATCTCAACTTCTCACCGTAGCCGTTGAAATTTTATTTATTTATTAACAATACAGAGTACATTAGATTTTGTAAGTTTATATGTGTGTGAATAATTCAATACGTATACGTGTATAACGGCATGGGTTTTGCTACTAAGGTCCATGTCAGCGGAATAGGACTTGTGATTGAATGGTGTTTTGTATTGAAAGGTCAAAACGTGTGTTCCAAATGGATCTAACCAAATTCCAACATTTGCAGTGTCGTATATGCGAACAAAATTTAATGAGCAATTCAATAGATTGCTTTGATTTTCCATTGATTCCATACAAACCGGGCCTTAGAGGGAAGCAGGCCAAATCCATATTTGCCTGCAAGAATCTATGGAATGCCTTCAAGAAAAGATCTATGGAATGACTACAAGAATCTTTAAAACGTAAAAAAAATATTTTTTACTTCTAACACAAAACTTTCAGTTGATTAATGCTTGAAGGTGGTGTAGGTGATAGGTTCGAACCTCTTCATTAACTCTTTTTCTTAATTATTAATTGAAAGAGCCTTAAATTTAGTTTTTTCTTCTAATTAACCCAAAAACCTTCAAGATCGACTATGATTCCATATGATTACAATATGTGCTTTAATTTATGGTCAACCATTATATTCAATGATGGATTTGATTGATCGGCTATGATTCTATAGATTACAATATGTGCTTTAATTTATGTTTTACCATTACATTCAATGACGGATTTGATAGATTTGGTCCGCTTCGATCTGCTTTGATCCTCGCAACACTAATCAGTTTTGACAAAATTTTTACGGGTATATCTGCAAATACCTTAAACCACAATATCTTTAGACATAACATTTTTGCAAAAAATCAAATTGAGGTACTTGCCAGTTATGTTATGAAAATTTTTTTAGAGTATAGTTCTAAATTTTTTCGTAGGTATATAATTAAATCTATATAGCAGAAATTGTTTTTGCTACATATTTGTTTTTAAAATTAGTCTTAACTAATATTGTCATCGATCTAGTACGAAATGGTAATTCGTAACATTGGAGCATAGATAAAAGAACATAGAAACTCCTCCCCTCAAACTGCTCAACCTTCGCCAAACAAGTAATCATCTGACCGCTCTTAATACAACTTGCAACTTTACACCGTTGCTCCACACAACCCAAATCCTTCCTAAACGATTGAACTCATAATTTGAGACCATTGTTCAACCCTCAAAAACCTTTTTGAAAATGTTTACCCTCTCTAATGTCCTTAACTCTTGTTTCCAGAATACTTCCGTTTATGCAAACGATTATTTTTAACCCAATCTTTAACAACAAACTGCTTATTTGACTTGTTACATCCCCGAATATTCCAGAAGAAACTTGACATTAAGATTTGGTTTTAGTGTTCTTTTTGCTGACTTGACGTGGGAGAGACTCCTTCGCCTTTTGATTAGATTCTGAAAAACATTTATGAGCTTTTTTCGATGATATAGGTAGAGTTTCTCGAGGAGAAACTCCATCTTTCCCAGACTTTGGTTTATGAAATGAGGTGACAGTGGAGTCCCCTGTTTTCTTCACAACTGGTTATGTTCTTCCAACCCACTCCTTCAAAACAGAAGTACCAACAACATTTTCCTCTTCCTCTTCCTCTTCTTTGTCCCTTAGAACTTCATAACGTGACGACAAAGCAACACGTACTTGACCATAAATTAGATCTTCTCCCGGTTTTTTGTTCAAATTCTTTCCCCCGGAATGTGTGACTCTCGACCATCCAGCATCTTCTTGACCAAGATTCACACCCGAGGAGGACAATGGACCAATCTCCCCTTCCTCCTCCTCCACATGTCCTCTCTTCTCTTCCTCAAGCACCCGATTACCAGTTAAGTTTTTTGCATTTTCTACTGAATTTTTACCCAAATCAACCGCTAACTCAGCATGCAACTGCTCTGAGCAGAGATATAGAATGATTTCCAATCAGTAACTCAGACTGCAACTTCTCTGGTACCACAGGGACAGTACAATTGTCTACAACTTTAGCCGACTGATTTGGAGAACCCACATAACTTGATCTCCCCAAATTTGCTAAGCATCCATCTTCAAAATGATTACACTTCCTATACACGCCACATCGTGGAGTAAGCCAAGCGTATTCAATTGGATAAAACTTCTTCCTATTTGATCTTGAAATAGTAGGGTTTTGGTAACTCTTTGGATAAATCCACATCAACAAAAACTTTTGCTTCATCAAAGCTTGTTACCAACTCAGTTTCTTGATGCAATCTCTTTGGCTCGCCTACAGGACTAGCAAGGAAGCTAAGTACCACCCAAGTGAAAATAGAATGTGGCACATTCTTAATGACCACCCACATCGGCATGGATTTGATTTTTGGTTGGGCATCTTCCACTATCGGCATCCACTTTGAAACGATCTTTGGGAGGTCACAGATGTTCCACATACCTCTGCGAAGAGCTCTTAATCTAGTAGATACATTATATTTGTAATGCCCGTCTCCCAGAAAATGGACTTAAGACGGAGAAATATATATATATAGGTATATATATATATATATATATATAAAATGTTGCATAGTGACTGAACGTAGACCTCAGAGATTGATGGTGTTCGATCTCGTGTTTGTATTGTGTTGACCGGGTTGGTCAAGGATTAAGTGAATCGTTGCGACGATTGTGAGTTGAGTTCATCGCAGATGAACTATGTCATTAGATTCGAGGACGAATCTATGTTAGTGGGTGATAATTGTAACGCCCATCTCCCGGAAAATAGACATAATATGGAGAAATATATATATAGAGGTATATATATATATATACATATATATATATATAATGTTGCGATCCGTATAAATCTGTGGTAAATGTGTTTTC
Source organism: Turritis glabra (assembly GCA_900406565.1). Taxonomy (NCBI): domain Eukaryota; kingdom Viridiplantae; phylum Streptophyta; class Magnoliopsida; order Brassicales; family Brassicaceae; genus Turritis; species Turritis glabra. The sequence continues at coordinate 650,496 of OVBN01000116.1, read as the reverse complement.
TCGCGGTTCAGGCTTTTAATCTTAAGAGCTTTGGGAAAAATATTTATCGAGTAGAAAAACGAGTTTTTGAAACGGTTGGTGGGTGTAGACCCCACGTGGCAGTTTTTTAAATCAAAAGAAAAGTGACTCAATTATTCTTCTTCTTTTCTTTCTTCTTTATTTTCTACTTCTTTTCTTTCTTCTTTCTTTCTTCTTCTTCTTTCGTAAAATTCAGAGAGAGAGAGAGAGAGAGAGAGAGAGAAAGAGGGCTTGTTACAGAGAAGAAGAGGAACGGGGAGGGGCTTTTGAGCTTGGCTTGAGAGTGGAAGGAGAGGGAAACAGAACAGCCAGGGTTTGAGAGGAAAGATGTTCGACCTAGCAATTCGTTTCCAAAGGTAACGAAATTTTGTGGAGTTTTAGCTAAGCCTTATACCTAGATGTACCACTTTGCGGTTTTGGATTTGAGTTATTATACTAAGAGTTATACTCTTTTTTGTGGGGTGATCTGTTTCAGACGCGAGTTGGGACCAACGCGGTTTCAGAGTGAGATCGTGAGTTCACCTTCCTTCTGATCATCACGAAACTTTGATCGTACGTTTAGGACATCCAATGGTTGCGTTTCAACAGTGGAGATTGGAAGTGGACGGTTAGAATTTAATTCGTGACTCAATATTTGAGGCTGATCGTTTCTGAAGTTTTCAGTTTAGGTTGAAAGTTGTTTTGGTTGTTTTGGTTGGTTGTAGGGCGTGTGAGAGAGAAGAGGTGAGCTGCTGTTGGCGTGTGAGTGAATCGTGGTTGGCTGGGTGTTGTGGTTCTTGTCCGCAAATCTTCCAATGATTTGAGGTGAGTGCGAGACTATGAGCTTATCTAAGCGATAGAGATTGTTTGATGTATTTGTGGTGTTGTGTAGGTTGGTTTTGTGTTGGATCCAGAATCGGATTCATGGGTTGGTTGTGTCGATGGGTTGTTTACTCATTGTGGGGGTTGCTTGTTCATGATTGATTGTGCTTATTGTGTTCTCAATCGTTTGTGTGTATAGCTCGTAGATGGGTTGACCATCTCACTAAGTATTTTTGGTAATACTTACGCATCTCTTGCGTTTCGATGCAGATAAAGATAAAGTGTGATCGTGGAATCAAGGCAATGAAGAGGAAGATGATTAGTATTCGGGTTACTGTATTTGTTGAGTCGAATTTTATTTATGTTTATTAAATCTCGAATTTGGTTGTGTGAAATATGTTTAATATTTTCGGATTAATTATGTAGTTTAATGCTAAACCGGATTTAATTGATAATTTAAGTAAATTGATCTGTTTGTTTAATCGTTGAGTTAAATGTTTTATTCGGGGTATAATTAATATTTATGAGAATATTAATTATTGTATTTATAAATAAAAAAAGGCTGATCGTTTCAATATTCCTAATCCTGAATTTGACTGTGGTATCATTAACACCAAAAACATTAATCTTAATCGATTTGTCACCCAAATTCCATATTTTGTTAACAATCACATGAATCTTAGCTACATGAGAATCCCAAGTTGGAAAGCGATCGACGAAAAAATCATCCCACAAAGGAAATGACTACGACCATGGCTCTCCCATCAACCACAGAGACATCAATATCAAACTAGGTTAGACTAGGTCTATTGCTGACAGTGTTTGCATAAGATTTTTGAATCTGAGCTTCCATAGGCTGAGATGACACCAACCCCGAGAGATCCCTGCCCTCCTCCGTCATGGTAACAGTGGAGGCAAGCTGCTAGAAAAGAACTTGCATGTAATCGCACTTGTGATCGCTTTCCTTTGCTGATGTGGCACTTCCTATATATTTGATACATTTTTCCCACTGGTATATTTTATTTATTTATTGAGCATTAATATATAATGATAGAAAGAAGAGGTTTATCTGTTTTTTATTTTCACAGAAAAAATAATAAATAAATCTTATATAGTCATTCAAATCTCACGACCATGCAAAAATCCATTTTAGAGACAGTCACGTAAAGTCAAAAAGGTTTCAGGAGAAGAACGCAAATCAAGAAGCAAGAGAATCAACTTCAAGAGACCTGAGGTCAGAAGGAAGAAGAAGAAAAAGAAACATTGTGTAGATGCAGAATCTGGTCAAGTTGTTCAACATCTCGAGAGAAATCTTAAAAGTTATAACTAGGTATGTTTTGGTTTTTTTTGGTATGATTCTTAGATATTGACGAATCGACAATATCTATTTGTCTATGGTGATATGATAAGTAAGACCAATTCAAATAGAAACATTATTCTATGTTAATTAATTATGTTTGTGATGTGATGTTATTTTGGTGTTCTTAAGCCCTTTTTCTTACTAGTTTTTGGGTTTTAAATCCTTATTATCACTTGTAAGTATGCATTTATCATGTAGTTTTGGATAATTATACATTTAGAGGTATATGCATTTGCATTGCATTTGATGTTTATTTAGGTACAAAATGGGCAATATGGAGCTAAAGAGGCACAAGGAAGCTTTGAATCACAAACGATTTGGCGGATTAGATTTGAAGATTTGTTAGAAGATTCATGAGAAGTGCCAAACAAAGCTCAAACATTTGAGAAACCACCTGGATGAGATTGGAGAGCATCAAAAATAAGGAGTTTGGGTCGAAACGGAAGTGGATTTGGAGTTACGTTTAGAAATTTATGAAGATTTGAAAATGAGCAATGTGCCAAAACCGACCCAGTCCGAACTGAGTCAACTCAACTCTGACCAAAACTACTTTTGAACATTTTGGCCTATTTTCAATCCAAGTTTAGGTTTGGTTCTTAGGGTTAGTAATTAAGGATTCTATCATTATGAATGGATTTGTGGATAGAATTTGATTGCAAAATTGAAATCCCAAGCTTAGACACTTCATGCACACAAAATATTTGATGAAATGCCAATTTAAATCATAAAGAGCAAAGCATATTCTAGCTAATGGAAGTTGATGTTTAGAGTGTTTTGTAGGTTGTTTAAGCATGAAGTTAATGATCACTATGTTTCTTGAATGCAATTGAGGAATCTTAACATGATTAAGAGTAATTAGTGAATGAAATAATACCATCGACGTGGATTAGTTCATAATTAGGGGCTTAAACCACTAGATTAAAGTCTTAATCACACCTATAGGAACCAAACCTAATTGATGATCTCCCTAGTGGCAATCTACCAAGCTAAAGAGACCCATAGACCTTTATAATTTTGCATTTTCGTCTTTGACTTTATGTTGACTTTTATAAATTGCATTTTTATTGTTCATTTTGTTATTGCTTTATGTTAATGGATAATTGCTTAGCTTCTTAGACACTTGTTTAGCTTGGTCATTTGCCTTTGGTTTGTCTATTTCATTTGCATTTTTAGCTCCTTTGTTTCCATTTCGCAATTTCACTTAGGTTGTGAGTCTAAAACCAAACATTTGGATTGTCATAGCTTAGTTTAGTTCTTGTATTCTTAGTGTGCAAACTCTATTCCTCGTGGATCGATACCCTATAATAATATAACGTTGTGTTTGCACTTGGGCAAAGTTTAATAGGGAAATTTTATTACTTGTGGTTTGTTAGTTTGAATTTGAAATCAAATTATTTCTCTATCAGTTTGTATAAAATTCTTTATGCTATACATTTTCTTTGGGCACTTATGATGGCTTTATCAGTAGTTGCATAATGTTTGTGGTGATCTGATAAACAAAACAGCATCTTTCAAACTATTCTCTCATCAAAATCTGGGCTTCGTATTTTTAAACAAGGGGACTTAACTTGCATGAGATGATGTTTTCTATAGAGTGCTAAAAATTAAATCATAACCTTTTTTAAAGTCTTTCATTAAATTTGGCTATTTACAGTAAAACCTCTACAAATTAACACTCGATAAATTAATAAAATTTTTCGGTTCCAAGTTGGATCAGTGTAATATTTAATGCAATATTCGATAAGATAATAGGATAATAATTTTTTTAAGAACCCTATGTAAATATATGGTCCGATCAATATTATAAATTAATAGTTATATAAAATTATCAAATATATATATATATCTAAAACCATTTAGTAAAATATGATTCTAGTATTGTTTTTTTTTTTTTGAATTTGTATTCTTATTGGATTTTATCTATAAAATTCTTTTACTACATTGAAAACGTTTAATGTTATCTTTTTCAATTGCATAAAAAGAATAGAAAGGATTCGAATTGTACATGCCTTTGTTATATGAAAATATTGTGAAGGGAGAAATATGAAAGGGAGACGCACACATTGGATAAATACTTTTTTATTTCTTATTATATGAAAATTGATATATTTTGTAAGCTGGACGATCTTAGTTGCTTCTCGCAATAAGTATGTTGGTTTACATGCAGATCCAACATATATTGCCTTCAGGCAAAATGCTTTTACTTCTAAAAAAGTTGGACACTATGTTTAAGGATATAGCATTTCCTAGTAGACAGAAGCCAAACTAGTACGATTTCTGAAATCTTATATAATATGACAAGATTTTCTTAAACTTCTCCTTAGAATATAACATCTGCCGCTTTGTTTATCTGACATCGGTCCCTACATTCCTTTCAATTATATGTTAAACCAAAATATGGGCCGATACGTACCCTCCATAAATCATGTTCTTTCAAAGCCTCGGTTAATTTAGGTATAAATCCCTCTTCATTATCTTATGAAAATAAATTTTTGAAAATAAATTAAATAAAACTAAATGGGGTACTCCAAATAGTCTTATTTATTAATTAGGTTTTACCACAAATAAATGGATACTCATTTAAATCCTAATAACAAAAAATATAAAATATTATTAAATATTTAATAAGAATAATCTCGTCAAAACCGTAATACCGTGTTTCCTACTAAAACCGTAAAATTACGTCTTTTACCACCAAAAAATATTTTTTTCAAAATCGTGTTTTTGTGGGCAAACCGCAAAAGCGTGTTTTTCCACCAAAACCGCAAAACCACATTTTTCTGGCAAAACTGCAAAATCGCGTTTTATCACCCAAAAAATATTTTCACAAAACTGCGTTTTCCCGCCAAAACTACAAAAGTCGTTTTATCACCCAAAAAATATTCTCACAAAACCGCGTTTTCCAGCCAAAACCGCAAACCGTGTTTTTCCGCAAAAACTGTAAACCATATTTTTCTGGCAAAACTGCAAAAGTGCGTTTTATCATCCAAAAATATTATCATAAAACCGCAAAACCGTGTTTTTCCGCAAAAATCGTAAAATCGTGTTTTCCCACCAAAACCTCAAAATTGTGTTTCCCGCCAAAATTTTAAATTTGTGTTTTATTACCAAAAATTTTTTTTTCTACAATATCGTGTTTTGTGCCAAAATCGCAAAATCATGTTTTTCAAAATAATATGTATAATTATATCATTATTTATCAATTAAATTTAATTAATTAATTAATAATTAGTCAAATATTTACAGTAAAACAGTAATATATGAGTCTAAATGAGTTTAAATGAGTCAAAATTTAAATGGGCGGAGTTAAATAGATTCAAATTTAAATAAGTTTATATGAATTTATGGTTAAATGGGTACGAAATTTAAATAGAGTGGGTTTAAATGGGATGGCCTTACCCATATTAACATCACTACCTCGGTCATATATTCCGAGAAGGTATTTAAGTTCCTATCATCGTTGTTTGAACATCAAGTTCGGTTTCATCTCTGGTTTGACATCAACTTTGGTCACTCTCTGGTTTGCCATCATGCTAGGTTTTTTCCACCTGGTTTAGTCTCTGGTTATCAATCATATACGATCTAATTGACTCACAATCACATAATTTTTGTTTGTTTGTTTACTCCCTGGTTTAGCATCATCGTCCATCTAAATGAATCACATTGGAATAATAATTTCCGTTAGTAACGTATTCCCATCATACGTTTATTAACGTATTATTTTCTCATTTATTTCCCATAAAATTTTAACTAACATTTATTTCAAAAATTCAATTTGATTAATGGGTCATTAATTTTAATTTCAATCCCTCATTTCTTTCCGTCAATCATTCTATAAAGTTCGAATGGGAAACAACACCCATCTATACTAGTATTTTTAAGTACATTTTAATGAAAAAATTTTGTTTTAATAAGATATTACAAAAAATCATTAATTTAAAAACAAATTAGAAAATTTATTAATGGTAAATATGAAATAGAAAAATATTTATATTAATGTATCCAAATAACCTTACAATTAATTTTCTACTATCAATATAATCAAACACAATTAAAATAATTTAACATCAATTATAAAATTAGAAATATCTATATTATGGTTCATAATAAATAATATACATATTTAGAAGATTTTGTTAAGATTTAAAATTATAATTGTCTAATCTTCTTTGTTTGCTTTTTTTGTATTATTACTTTGAATCATCATATAATACATAAAACTAATAAAAATCTAATTTTTTTTAATTGCTTTGACTCATTATATAATACATATAGCTTATAAAAATCTAAAAAAATTATGTATATGTTGTGATTAGAATTTTTTTAAACAGACATAGATTAGTTAATTAATGAAAGAAAAAGAATGAGTTCAACGTCCCACATCGGCTAAAATTTTTAGATAATTATTCAAATTCATATTATAAATAAGACCAAAATTGAATTCAAATCTGAGTGAACAGGAAGCTTAAATACATGTATAAAAACTATTAAGATACAAAATAATAAGTCTATTCTCATGAAAAGTAACAAAAAATTCAAACTGGAAAAAAACAACCACTAAACAATAAGAAAATAAAAAAAAATAAGTAAAAAAAACGATCTTGTGAATTCTTTTTATTTTTTTTCTATTGATCAGAATCGTTAAGATGTTTCTATCAATAATAGTTTATCTAAATTAATTGACTAATGTATCTCCGACACATCCATTCCTCTCAGACAGATTTACGCAAAATATATATGTGTTATAAGGACATTATTGAATACATAATTATCTGGCTGCAGATGGAATACTAGTAATGTCTTATTCCGATGGAACAACCATTCGGGATACTAATAGAAGGCCAGACGAGCTTGTGAAAAGAATTATGGTTATTGCTGAGATAAAGTACTAGGCGACTTTGAAATTTCAATATCGCCAAATGCATGACATCTCGAGATGAGTTTGTTTATCTATAGCCAAATTAAATAACATCCTACACACTATCAAAGCCTCTAATATTGTATATGACAGAAGATCTCCTAGACTTTCCGTACGTGGTGGTATAGAATTTTGGGTTTGGGCTCAACTCATTTAACTAAGAAGGGAGTTACATATTGATGTGGTAACATGTTACAGCGTAGTACACACGAGATCAGTGCAGTTTACCGATGAGGGTTTCCGTCATTACAGTTTTTCTTGACGGCGAGTCACGTTTACGGTTAATTATTTGTATAGTTTAAGACGAATAATGATTCCTGGTATAGAAATAGTCATGGACCCTCAAATCTTGATATGGGAATAGGCCATTTTCCTCAATAAACAAATCCAAGCATGGACTCTTGGTATTAAATATATTAGTCGAACATTATTACTATACAATTATATTAAAAAAAGAAACCATTATAACTACACAAAGCTGATCGTGAATTAGCTTGCAAAACAACTCTTTCACGTTTCGAAGCTCAATTAACGTTGACAATTAAACCACTAAAAACAACAAAAATGGTTCAACCCGAAAACTATTTTGTTCTGGATCCGAGAGAAGCCACCGTCATGGATCTGATACGTCTTCTCTTCTACTCGGATCTTGAGAATAGAAAGTTTGTTGATACTTCGGTAGAGAAGCTTGAGAATCGTCTTTGCGAATTCGGGGGACGGTGGATCATTTTTGTATCCATCGTTGTTCAGAAACTCATGATTATCCTCAGGAAACCTCTCTCGTTCTTGGGATTTGCTCTTGGCTTTTGGCTCAACCTTCCATCTTCCAATGGTGGCTTCTTCAAGATATTCCTAAATCTTGTCAAAGGTTAGTTTTTCTTGACTTTCTTGTTTAGAACTTATTAGTATAAGTTCGGTTAGACATTGTAGTTTTTTCAGGGAGGTTTATTTGGCCGGAAAAAACATCAGCCACGTTTGCATCGCTAAACGGAAACCTAGACCAAAGAGTAGAGTTAGGTTTAGGCCGGAGCATAATGATAGGGGATGAAAGATACAAACCACTGTTGTCAATTATGGCTTCTAAGCTGTCATACGAGAACGAAAACTTTATTCGATCCATTCTTCAAGACCATTGGCAGGTTTTATTAACTAACTCTTCCAATTTTTCTTAACTATCTTTTTCCTTAATTATTTATCACAACTCTCACTATAAAGAAATGTTTTATAATCCATTTAGTTTTTTCCTGTAAAATAAAAAGAGAAGACTTTTCTCGCTAAAAAAATTCATGTAAACTTAAAATGTTTTTACATTTTTTGTTATGGGACCATTTGTATAAGTTTATAATTTTTTGATTGTTAACTTAAATTATTTTCATTTTTAGTAAAATATTTACAAAAAAAAAAAAAAAATTCGTGTAAAAAATTCGGCAACTAAGAGCATCTACAATGGTTAGATACTCATAGAAAGTTTCTTATCAATATTATAATTATATTTTTTATGTAATTATATTATTTAATTAAATATTAAATAATAAATAAAATTAAACAAATTATATTGAAACAAGTGGCATAAAAGATTCTAAACTATATTTCAAAAGGTTCTTAATGAAGGATTTTAGAATTCAAAGGTTCCTAATGAAGAACCTCTCTTCATTCTCTTTCATCCCTTTTAATTATTTTATTTTATTTTTATATTAAAAACCCCATTTAGAATCCCTCAATGGAGATGCTCTAACGCATTATTATATTAGCTGTATCTTTTATTTCTGGTCAAACATTTAAGCGGTATATTTTTCTTCATCGAGTTAGTTAACTTTTTCTTATAACTTATAAGTATGATCATGCATGATCATGCATGTTCTCTTTAATTTTGAAAAATAATAAAATCACTTATGATCACTATTTTTTTTTTGTATCATGTTCCGGCAAAGATGGACTTATTGGGTTTCTACACCTGTCGGAATGGTGAGACTGCTTCTCTTTTATATACGTATAATGAATAAATTAAATGTATTGGACCAAACATGTAGATACCACTTGAAAACACCCTCTGATATGTGGGATATTTTACTCTTTTTTTTTTAAATAGACATTTTATTTTTTCTAACCAACATGATTTGATTCCAATAATAGTCAAATCAATAATGACCTAAGAAAATTTATATATTTATTATCTTTACTTGTTTGGATTTACAATTTTTTTTGTAAATTAAAAGATATAGTTAATTTTATATTTTAAATGATTTAAGTTTTAATAAAATATTATATCGTTTTGATAATTTTGGATGAATCTAGTAAAGTTGTTGTGATTTATTGTAATTTTTTTTATAATTATTTATAATCTCAAATATGACAATGACAATTCTGAAGGACTCAAGTGAGTTAAAAAGGGATCAATTGATTCTAACATATATATATATAATTATTCCTCTATATTTCGTTGATACATAGTTATTTCATACTACAGTATTTACTAAATCTAAATTCATTTTTAAAAATTTTACTAGAGACTAATAAAATTTATTGAAAATATGTTTTCTTCCAAAATAATAATAGTACTACTTTATTCTTTGGGCTTCTCAGATTACGAACAAACGAGGTCAACAGAGGTGATTGTTATAAGGGACACAAAAGAAAATTCGAACCTCATCGTCGTCAGTTTTAGAGGCACCGATCCTTTCAACGCCGATGATTGGTGTACAGACTTTGATCTCTCTTGGTAATTTTGTTTTCTTTTGTTTTAATTTTCTATCCCCACAAATCTGCGCATATTAAATAATTTGGTTTAGGATGGTTTTTATTAATTCGGTTTAAGTTCAATGTTAGCTTCTCCTGATTAAACTAATGATGAATTCAAAAATAGGTACGACGTGATGAATGTGGGAAAGATCCACGGCGGATTCATGAAAGCTTTAGGCCTTCCGAAAAATGGATGGCTTGAAGATGTAGACCCTGACCAAACCCAAAATGAAACAACGCAACTTGCATACTACACAATTTTGCGTCAGCTAAAAGAAGTTTTCGACCAAAACCCAACGTCCAAATTTATCCTGACCGGACATAGCCTTGGAGGAGCCCTAGCGATCCTGTTCACAGCCGTGTTAATGATGCATGATGAGAAGGAAATGTTGGAGAGGCTTGAAGGAGTTTATACATTTGGGCAGCCACGCGTAGGAAACAAGGATTTTGGAATTTACATGAAAGACAAGTTAAAGGACTTTGACGTGAGGTACAAAAGATATGTATATTGCAACGACATGGTTCCTAGGTTGCCTTTCGACGACAAGACACTCATGTTCAAACATTTTGGGGACTGCCTCTACTGTGACAGTTTCTACAATGGAAAGGTTGGTTATAAATTACAGTTTATGATTTTGTTTCTTTGAATTAATCACTCACGATTAGGGTTTGAAAACTTTTTTTGTCCTTTATTATTCCGCATGCACCTGTTCCTTAAGTTCATTCCCACATGAGAATGTACTCCCCATAGGTACAAGACTAAACAATTTCATCTGAGAGATAGGAAGTAGATGAGATATTAATGAACACTATTAAATTCTATACGGGAATTAGAAAAAGTTAGATGTTTCTATTTTTTTTATTTTCCTAAGTTTTTATCTTTTAACTTTAAAATACTCTATATATCTTTTAATATAAAAGAATTATATAATACATATTTTTCAGAGGGAAAACGATAATTCTTTTCTTGTTTCCGCAGAATCTCATAATGAATTCCTGTTTATCCACTTCCCGAACTGATGATATCGATTTGACATAATGTTCAGGTGGAAGAAGAGGAGCCAAACAAAAACTACTTCAACATCTTATGGGTTATACCCAAGATGATAAACGCAGTGTGGGAGTTGATAAGGAGTTTCATCATGTCTTGTTGGCAAGGTAGACAGTACAGAGAAAGATGGTTATTGACGTGTTTTAGGCTTGTCGCATTGTTGATTCCGGGACTTCCTGCTCATTTTCCTAATGAGTACGTCAATGTTGCCCTCTTGGGAAACTTTCCTCTTTACGTACCTGATTCTCAAAGTCAAAATTTACCTGATGAGGACGTCAATGTTGCCCTCTTGGGAAACTAAAGTTAACTGCATCGTTTCCAAAATTTTGTTTTATAAATAGTATGTTCATATGTACTCTTTTTCATAAACTCTTTCTTTATATTGTTTTTGTTTTAATATAGGAGTAATGTGTTGTTAGTTTATTCAAATTATTTTCATAATTTTCCGAAAATAATAATGTGATCTTTTGGAAAAGTAATAAAGTGGATAGTAACGCATTTTTATTTTATTTTTTTTGGAAACTGCATGTATTATATATTCCTCTTTCTCTTTTGTGTTCTCTTACAAAGATATAATTCATAGTACCATTTTTGAAGACTAAATACTGTATGTTTACAAAAGCTACAACCATTCACAAATGCAAAATATATCAAATCTATACAAAGATTAAACGCTGTTCAATAGAAGTATGAGATACGAAATGAACTAAGATAAAACAGTAAATTGGATAATGTGAAGCATGGGATCAAAAATTAAAAATAATCAAATTGCAATAAACAAGACTAGCTAATTTTGATATAATTGGAAAATGAATATCCAAAAGAAAAAATTGGACTGACAACTATGAAAAGGCATGCGTTTTAAGAAATTAATACAAAGTAATAATAGAGAGAAGCAAACAAGTCAATTTAGCAAGATGGAAAAAGAATTTGTGTAGCATAAAAAACTACAATCTTAATTAACTATCTCATATGACTTGTTACGTTTGGACCAAAATTTGTTAGAATTCCTATACCGATTTATATTAATTTATAAATCTAAATTATAAATTCAATTCTCAGTGCAAAATATTAAATTAAACTTAAGTCAAATAATACCTAGTTATTTTGCAGATGAACTGATGGATGGAGGTCGTGTAGAACTCAAATTGTTGTGCCTTTGTACCATGGTATCTACACGCACGCAAATTCCTTTGAACACAAATTGTTCAATAATGCAGACAAATTATTCATGCCAAGTCTCCTCAATGAGGTAATATCTGGTAAATCTCTTAAAGTCTTTTGAGTATTTGATTTTTGGGCTAAATTGAATCCTAATGTTACATATGAAGAGAGGAATATTTGAGGAGTTGTGAAATTTCTTTGGTGCTTAGTTTTATACATTGCTATGTTTTCCTCATATACTTAATTACTACAAATTTCAGGTTTTATAATTCACATTAGAAAAAAAAATTTGAAAATTGATTGAAATTTTCCCTACTAAGTTTTATTTTTCAACTTTAGTTTACAAATGTTTCCTAGTATTTTCAAAGGAAAAAATGTTGAAAAAACATGAATTTTCAAATTTGGAAACTATCAACTTTCGAAATGTCATTTAAATCTCAAAGTTTTGTTTGACTTCTTAGTAAAATGGTGAAGTTTCGTTGATTTAGCCATTTCAGGCATATCGTTAAATTTCCGTTAAAAATACGAGCACTAAGTTAACTTCTCGTTAACAGTCTCCATCTAGACAAAACGATGTCGTTACTCTTTTTATAAAACGACATCGTTTTATAAAAAATAAAATCTCTGAGATGGAGGTGTTTGACGATTGGATTATACGGTGTGGAAGGTGCTGGAAAGACGACGGTTTTGACTCAGGTTAATAACAGGTTGCTTCAATAGAAAGCGAATGGGTTTGATTTTGTTTTGTGGATCTTTGTGTCCAATAATCTCAATCTTGAGAAGCTTCAAGACACGATTAGATAGAAGAATGGGTATTTGGATAGGACGTGGATGAGTAAGTCCGAGGAAGAGAAAGTTACGAAGATCTTTGAGATCTTGAGTAAGAAACGTTTCGCTTTGTTTCTTGATGATGTTTGGGAGAAAGTTGATTCCACACCGTATAATTGAGAAATCGGCTCATTCATACTCCAAGACTTTCATTATGTTCAATTCATTCCTTGATTATTTGACCGTGCTTACAAATACCTTCACTCAACCTTTTTTGAATTACGTACCCGTAATTCAATTTCTGTGCTACGTTATACCTCCCGACTAACGCTGTTACTTTGCCGTGAACCGTAGCCGATGTGGATTCTACGTGGCAACGACGTCGTTTTACACTTAAACTATTAACGATTTTTAAGAGGAAACGACGTCGTTGCTACCAATTCTCTTCACCCTACTCTCTATTCCTCTCGTTAGAACTATCGATTTGGGAGAATTGGAATTGCTTGGGTTTCCTCAAATTGAAGTCGATTCAGATTAATTGATCCCAATGGCTTCATCGGCGAGTTTAGGTTAGTGATTAGATGCGAATTTTGGTTGGTTACATTTCAATTTAGCATTTCATTTTGTTCGAATCTGATTTGAAATTGGTGAAGGTGAGAAAAAGCTTCAGACGTCGTGAAGCTCAAAGAGATAGAGGAATACCAAGAAAATGTAGGTGTGGTACAGGATCTATAATTAAAACCGCAGAGACCGTCAACAATCCAGGTAGGCTCTTTTATTGTTGTCCATATGGCTCGAATGAGGTAATATGAAAATGAGTTTATAAATGTTATGATCTTATATAATTTGCTTCTTGATCTGAGTATTAACATAGACAATTGTTGTAGGATAATTCACATTTGTTCAAGTGGACCGACATATCTATGGTTGAAGAGATGGAAGAGCTTGAAAGTGTTGTTGAGAAGATACAAGTTAATGCGGGAAGCTTAAAGAATCGTTTTCATGATGTAGAAGCTGAGATGGAGACTCTAGAAGGTGAAACACGCACATGTGAAGCCGTAGCAAATAGTTATGGAAACGAGATTGGAGCCATCAAAGCACTTGCAGAAGGTTGTGAGAAGGAGATTGGAGAGCTGAAATCTGTGGTCAGTTTCTATGAGAAAGTGATACAAGAGCTAAAGATCTTTAAAAATATGGTTGTGTGTGCATTGGTCATGGTTGCGATCTACTATTTTATCCTTGCTTAAGATTAAGATTTTGTGTGTGTAATGTAATGGTCATGGTTCTTTTAGTTTGTATTGAGCATTTAAGGACATAATAACTTTAATATTAAGCGAAGTTTAAGTTAACATATGTCCGAGACAATTGTAATCCGAAATAGTTACAAGTCGAAACCATAAACTAATTCCTAAACCCGAGTGCATTACCTGCAAAATGCAAAAAAACCATCTCTAACCCAAGTGCACTACCTGCAAAAAACCATCTCTAACCTGAGTGCATTACCTGCAAGAAACCATCTATAACCCTTAAAATCCGAGACACTTTTACAAGCACCCTCTTAAAATTTGAGACAAAAAAACTTCGTGGTGCTTGTCTTTGTGAAGCTTGACTTCCTTGACTTGCTTGACTTGGTTGCTTCTTTGGTGGTGCTTCTCTTTGTGAAGTTTGACTCGCTTGAGTCGTTTGAGTTGCTTGTGATGCTTGAGTTTTTTAGTTGTTTGTGATGCTTGAGTTGTTTGGCTTCCTTGACTTGGTTGGCTTGAACCAGCGTATGGTTGCTTTTTTGGTAGCCTTTTAACCAGGACTCTAATGTTGTTACAACTCACTACATTATGGCCTTTCAATCCACAACGGCCACAATGAAGTGTGGGTCCTTCCCTTGTTATTTTTCACTTCTTCTTTCCCTTTATCCTTCTTCTTATTCTTCTTCTTGTACTTCTTATGTGGTGACTCATTTTTCCCCTTGATTCTTCTCTGCTTCTTTTTACGACTTTTAACTACATCCCTTGGTGGTGATTGAACTCTATGTTCCCTAAATTTTTCCCAAAAATCCATTCCATTAACTCCCATTAGTGTCTCACTGTATTATTTTACCCATCTTGTAGTCAAATACCAATCTGAGACAACAAAATCCTCAGACTTCAACTTTTTCTGCGATATTATATGCAACACATGTCGACAAGGTATTCCTATCATACTCCACCCCCTACAAGCACAAGTTTTTGCATTCATATCAACCCTAAAACCTTGACCATGCTCAGTTACCTCATAATGGCCATTACCACAAGGAACTACTTGACAATACTTCTGGTGTTTCTCTTCTTTTTCAATCGTTTTAGCCACTTTTAGACTAAACTTTCCTTGATGACTCATAGCTTTCTTCTTCCTCATAGCATTACGGATCATACATTGATGTCTTATACTCTCGAGCATCTCTATCAGTGGCATCTCTCGTGCTTTGTTGATAGTATTGTTGTAGGACTCAGAGAAGTTGTTGGAGACATCAACACACATTGATGTACAAGTGAAGAAATCACGACTACAGTTACGCGGATTCTTCATCATCACTGCATCATACACACCTATGTCAAATTTCTTCAAGTCTAAAATGGCTCTCTCATATTCTGCAACATTAAAACTCTTTGCAACTGCCCAAAATAAGTCCTTAGGCAACTCTTTGCCTGGATAGACTCTCCTAAGGTCTCCGTAGATGTGGCGTGCACACATACGGTGCTCTACCTTAGGCAACTCTTGGTCAACAACAATTAATATACCCTGTAATCAAGAACCAAACATATTAGCAAACAAACTGATTATAAAGAAACAAATTTATGACACAAAGAATATGAACAACTTACTTTCTGCCTATCTGAAATAATAGTGAATCCATCTCCATCTGTAAGTTTCAAGTCAATTTTGAGCAGCCTAATAAACCAAACTCAACTATCTGTGTTTTCTACTGGCACAACACATCAAGCAACATGGTAGAATTGGTTGTTGGCGTCTCTTCCAATTGTTGCCAAGAGTTGCCCTTTCACATTGTTCTTCAGAGAACAGCCATCTATTCCAATGATTGGTCGATAATCTGCAAGCCAATATTTCTTGAGTGGTGCTAAGCACACATAAAACCTATCAAATATCTCTAAACCATCATCAGTAGTGACTGTTCCCATCTCTACAGTTGATCTTGGATTTGATCTAAAAAAAACACAAGAAGACAACATAGATTAAGAACATTTCGACGATTGAATTCAATTCGATAAAAAAAATCACAACATTTCGACGATAATTACCTCATTTTCCCTACAGATCCAAATGTCGATCTCAAACCCTCTCCACCAGCACAAATTGAGATACTAAGTTTCGCTTTATCGTGTTGAGATTATTCTGCTAAATTGAACTCTAGTTATCGAAGACACTCAAATTGATTTCATTCCCCGAACATAGGTTCTAACGAGAGGAAATAGAGAGTAAGGTGAAAAGCTCCAAAAGCAACGACGTTGTTTCCTCTAAATAATCGTTAATAGTGTAAGTGTAAAACGACGCCGTTGCCACGTGGAATCCATGTCGGCTATTGTTCACGGCAAAGTAATAGCGTTAGTCGGGAGGTATAACCAAGCACAAAAATTGAATTACGGGTACATAATTCAAAAAAATGTTGAGTGAGGGTATTTGTAAGCACGATCATATAATCAAGAAATGAATTGAACATAAGGAAATTCTTGGGGTATGAATTAGCCGATTTCCCCCATATAATTCAATACATTACTGTTTTTTTTATCTCGAACTCAAAATCGAAACGAACTCAAAATTCCCATTTTCATATTTCCAAATCTGATTCCTCTTGTGTCCTTCATGGTCACGCCATCTCGACAATCGACCAGAGATAGAAAGATTTTGGAATTTTGATTTCTAAGGTTAGGGACTGAAAATGGGGATTTGGGAATCGATCTAGAGATTTTATTCCCTTCAATGGGTTAAACGACGTTGTTTCGTCATTTTCAATACATTGACGTTTTGTTTAGATGGAGATTGCTAACGGAAGTTAATCCCGTGGTCATATTGTTAACGGAAACTTAACGATTTTAAATAGTCAAGTCAACAAAACTTCACCATTTTACTAAGAAGTCAACCAAAACATTGAGATTTAAATGACATTTCGAAAGTTAATGTTTTTCCGTCTCAAATTTGAAAGTTTATGTTTTTCGATATTTTTTCCTATTTTCAAATTCTTATATTCATATTTTAATTTGTGAAATTTTTTTACTTTCTCCTCAATCCACTTATTGTGGTCCAAATGCACTTTGATTATATATATATATATATATATATATATATAAGAGACAAAATTCATATTTTCCTTTTGTGCTTAGTTTTACATATTTCTATAATTAAAAATGTTCAGATTTTATAATTAATATGACTTATAAAAGTATAAATTCGTACAATATTGTAGTTAATGTATTTTAAAATAATAAAAATGTCGAAAGTTGTTGTAATATATATTTTGACAGGTGTCCGAGTCATGTAGTTATATTTCTGCCATTTTCGAAAGTTCATGAGACACTTTTTATATAAAATATTAAATAATACAGATGTGTTGAATCAAAAGTTGATAAATCCTTGCCAAGAAAAAAAAAAAAAAAAAAAGAAGAATCAAAGAACCAAAGAGGATGTCGAGTATGATTAAGATAACAATGATAATGGCTTTGGTTACAATGGACGTGAGAGCAAAGACTGTAACTGAGTGTCAAGAAACAGACTGCAAGTCTCTCTGTGAAAGCATGAACGATATAGCTTGTACTAGTTGTGTCTTCAGATGCACTTCTACTCCATCTTTTAAGTACTCCGACACGACTAATCTCTCACTCTATCAAAGAAATAAAGAAATAATATGCTAAACACTCCCTATAATCGGATCCTGTGGCATAGCTTGAATATGCTAAACACTAATTTTTGAACATAAAGTTGTCATTGTTTAACATTGTAAAGAAAAAGTGCCATACAACAACTATATTTTTATTATATGATTTTAGATAGTTGTATTCACAAATGATGGTAATAAGTTCTAATTAATGATGTTTACAGGGTCGAACGTAATGAGAATGACCCCGAAGATCTGTTACTATATTTGCGCTGAAGGTTGTGGTAAAGACAAAACATGTTACCAGCGTTGTAAGAAACGTTGTGGTTGGCCACCCCACCCCTCGATGCATCTTCATCTCTGATTTGAGATTCTTGGGTCATATATAGACTTGTGGAACTTTTGTTATATTTTTATTCTTGTGATTTAGTTGTTTATTTTTTAATCTTTTCATGCTGGGGTGTAATTTGACATTAAAAGATTTAATATAAACATACTTAAAATCTAATAAAGTGATCATTTTCTTGGAAGAAATGTGATGGTAACATATACTTTCTGATAAATACTTTTAACTGTTTAAGGAACATAGAATCCAGAAAAAGTAGAAATATACACGAGAGAAAAAAAAGAAGTAAAAAGTATATTTTTCGTGAAAAAACGACCATGTACAAGGATATATTATTATCTATACTAGATTAAAATCCGTGCTATGCCGCGAAATATTTTTTAAATATTTTTTAATTTAATATAAATATAATTTATAATAACTAAATAAAATGTTAGAATTTGATGTTCTATTTTTATTTAGATTTTTTAGTTTTTACTTTTCGTAATTAATTTTTACCAAAAAATATACAATATATAATTTATATAGGTAAAACAAAAAACTGTATATTTATAATAAAAGTTTAAAAATTTTTAAACTAATAAAAATATTTATTTTAAGAGACTTGGAATATTTTTTATATACAAGAAATATTTTAATCCAGTTGAGTAGGTCGATCACGGACGCTAAGCGATCCTGGTTAGGGAAATATTTTATTATAAATATATTTTCATTTAGTTAATAAATATTTAAGAATTTGTCGCGATAGTATTTAACAAAAGAAAAAAAAAATTGTTTTATTATATTTTTGATTGATCTAATAAACTATTATTACTAATATAGATAAAAAGAATGAAATAAACAAATTTTGAACCATAAGCAACCGCCCACTGCCGTAAACGTTGGCGGAAATGACCTTTTGATCTACCTATTTCAAGTGACTCGTAGCAGTATAGAGCAATTTGCGTGATTGTTGTTAAAAGCTAGCAACCGCAACCGTCCACAAATGGGTGATTGTGGGAGCGTCTTGAGTTTTTTTTTTCTATTCATTAAATTACAGCTGGACAAATATTGGTTTATTAGTGGTTAATCAAATCTGATGTGTATTAATTGTCTTAATTTGATTGGTTTTGGTTTTTAATGAAGTGTCAGCTTTTTATAACACAAAATTGTTTGTGTCCACATAGGAGAGACACATTTTGTTTTTATTGTATTGAATAGATAAAAAGAATGAAAATAAACAAATTTTGAACCATAAGCAATCGCCTGCTGCCGTAAATGTTGGCGGAAATGACCTTTTGATCTACCTATTTCAAGTGACTCGTAGCAGTATAGAGCAATTTGCGTAATTGTTGTTAAAAGCTAGCAACTGCAACCGTCCGCAAATGGGTGATTGTGGGAGCGTCTTGAGTTTTTTTTCGATTCATTAAATTACAGCTGGACAAATATTGGTTTATTAGTGGTTAATCAAATCTGATGTGTATTAATTGTCTTAATTTGATTAGTTTTGGTTTTTAAAGAAGTGTCAGCTTTTTATAACACAAAATTGTTTATGTGTCCACATTGGAGAGACACATTTTATTTTTATTGTATTGATGATTAGTTGACTAATGGAATCCCCGACACATCCATTCTTTTCAGCAGTCATAAATATACGCAATTATTACTAAATAATCTCATTCTTTTTATTTAATCAAAGATTACAGTTGTGGGTTTATACAAATACTAGATCTAAACCAAAGTCACCAAACCAAAATAAACCGACTCTATTTACTATTGGTTTATATGAATACCAGTTCACAATGATTCACTAAAACTCTACTCACAACAGAGACTCTATATATAAATAGTCCTTTCAAGATGGGACGAAAATATTAAGGAGATCCATCTTGCCAATTAACTGATGGAAAGAAGCAGAGTATAGAGGCTTAGTGAATGGGTCAACAAGTTGAAGAGCAGATCTTACATGAAACAACTGAAATAATCCTGCAACTAAGCGTTAATGCACATTATGACAATCATTTTCAATGTGCTTAATTAGTTCGTGAAACATAGGATTAGTGACAATATGAATTGCAGCAATATAATCACAAAAAAAGCAGTGGGTTTAGAAAGAGGAACATGTAACTCTTTGAGAAAGTTTGTTACCCCACATCAACTCATCAATTGCCATGGAAAGGCTACGATACTCTTAGAAATCACCTGGTACTTTTTAATATTTATACAATGATTTGCCTTTAATGGCCTAATGAAATGCATTAACTCTCCTTCAATGCGTCCATTTTGATTTGATCTTTAATGTCGTAACAGACCAGTTTGAATTCAAATAGATCTTTCTTGGGCCTGTTACTCTTCGGACTCATCCACGGGCTGCAAACTCTTCAGCTCTCCGCCTCGCATTCTCGAACTCTCTGAGGGTTCCCAAAGCTCGGCCACTTCGATACTGGTTTCTCTTGCTACGAGCTCCACTAATTCTTTATTATCGACACGTGGAAGCCACGTGTCTTCCTTATTTAATAATTGGGCTCTTGATGAGGGATTCGGGCCCAACAATTGCCCCAAGTCTGGCGAGCTGTTAAGCTCTCATATCGCCACTTCCCTGAGATTTCGGGATTTCTACGATACGGTTTTCTTCTTCCCGATTAAAAGGTAAAACTCATCCTCTTTCTCTCTTCTTTTTTTATCTCCTGCTTATCATCCTCCTTCTCTTGTTTCGCCGAAAAAGACCTTTTTTCCTCTGTTCGCTTTCAATATCTTCTCTTTCCAACGATTCTTCAAAATTCCATAGCTATGTCTTCATCTGCCAACATTCCCTCAACGGAACAGTCAGAGGTGGTTGATGTCGAATCGCCTGCCGCTCCGGAGGTTATGGTTCCCGGCGCCGCCATCTGTATCCATCCCGGAGACAGATTTGGTGACCATTACTCGTCATTGTTGACGATGGACATCCCAAAGGTTTGGACCCTGGATGTCCGGAACCTCTGTCGGATCCCGCCGGAGGTGGAACTTGTTCTTCATGAACCGGACGAGTCACCGGAGACCATCCGCGATGGTTATTGCCCCGGCTTTAAAATATATTTTACGGGCTGTGGTTTACATATTCCTCTTTCCGAAGTACTCCTTTTGTTCCTTCATCATCTCGGATTGGCTTTTCCGCAAATTACTCCTAACATGCTTCGCTATATCCTTTGCGCCATTATGGTAGCAGAGGAGGCGGGGTTTGCTTTGAGTGTTATTGAAATTCTCGAACTCTTTCTATTGATCAATATGGTATCTTAACTGTTGGAGAGATCTATGGCCAAGATTCAAAGACAATAACAAGTGGAGACTTTAGTAGGTGGAGACTTTAGCACCTACCCATTACATCATGTCTTATTATATTGCCCATCATATTATGTCTCTAGATATTTATATGTCTCTATATCTCTATATCTCCATGTATTCTTCCGTTCTGCAAGATATGTTGTTTTTACGCTAAAACATTTCTTTCTCCACTAAAATATTCTTCCCTTTCTTAATCTCTATTCCGCTTAAACTAACATGGTATCAGAGCATGTTGTTGGATTCTATACATTCTAAACTTTTTTACTCTATCTAAATCTCCATCTTTTATTATACAAAGTTCTCTCTTAAAATTGTTATTCAATACCTTATTTTCTCTCACCTATTCACCATGGAGATTTCAAAACAAGTTGCAACTTCGGTGATTCTCAAAGGTGCAAACTACCTACTGTGGACTAGAACCACAAGAAATGCTCTTGGTGGTCGTGGACTTTGGAGCCATATAGAACTGGACAAAGCACCAAAGAAAACCACCAAAGAAGACGGCAAGGAAGCCATTAAGGAAGATGATACGGAAGCTGAGCTTGAGAAGGAGGCTAAATGGCTCCAAGAAGACCTGTCCGTGCTATCATTCCTCCAAAACTCTCTTGACATTCCCATTCTTGAAGCATATTCCCATTGTGAAACAGCAAAAGGGCTATGGGATACTCTCAAAAATGTCTATGGGAATGCGTCAAACTTGACTCGTGTATTTGAAGTCAAGAAAGCTATCAACAATCTCAGCTAAGAAGACTTGGAGTTCACAAAGCATCTCGGGAAGCTGCAATCACTATGGTCCGAGCTTGAAATGCTTCGGCCAAGCACCTATGATCCCACGATACTCAATGAAAGAAAGGAACAAGACAAAGTCTTCGATCTTTTACTCACTCTCAATCCATCCTTCAACGATCTTATCAAGCACATCCTAAGAGCCGACAAGCTCCCTACGCTTGACAATGTATGCTCTCAAATCCAAAAAGAACAAGGGTCTCTTGGCCTTTTTGGAGGAAAAGGAGAACTTGTTATGGCCAACAAAGGAGTATATAAGCATGAAGAAAGGAAGGTGTGGACATGTGACCATTGCAAGAAAAGAGGACACACAAAAGACAAATGTTGGATACTTCATCCTCACCTCAAACCAGCTAAGTTCAAGGCACATGTGGCTCATGAAGTTGCAAGCGAACAAGGGTCTTACTCAAATAAGCAAGGAGAGGAGGCTGCCTTGACCGCATCCTATGGCGAGGTGGTGAGGAAATCCGACCTGGAAGCTCTCATAAGATCCATTGCTTCACTAAAGGAATCCGGTACCATTCTCTTTGCCTCTAAACCTAGTGAAACTCTGGTCATAGACTCGGGTGCTTCTCATCATATGATTAGTAATCCTAATCTAATTGACAATATAAAATCAGCCCTAGGAAGCGTTGTTATAGCAAATGGGGATCGAGTACCGGTAAAAGGGATAGGAAATTTGAAACTGTTTGATAAGAACTCAAAAGCTTTCTTCATGTCTAATTTTACATCAAATCTCCTATCGGTTAAAAGAGCTACTAATGATTTAAATTGTTATACGATATTTGGCCCTAATGGTGTTCATTTTCAGGATATTAAGACCGGAAATGTTCTTGGAAGAGGCGATGCAAAATGAGATCTTTATGTTATAGAAAAAACCTCACCATGCAACTCTACTTCGGTTTCATTTAATTCATGTCTTGTTGTTAATTCCAATACCGTGTGGCATGCTAGATTAGGCCATCCTCATTCTCGTGCACTTGAATTGATGTTGCCTAATGTTGTTTTTGATAATTCTAGTTGTGAGTCTTGTATTCTCGGAAAACATTGCAAATCTATTTTTCCTAAGTCTTCAACCATTTACGAAAATTGCTTTGACCTAGTTCACTCGGATTTTTGGACTTCTCCATGTGTGTCTAGAGATAATAACAAATATTTTGTGACCTTTATTGATGAGAAATCAAAATATACTTGGATTACTTTACTATCCTCTAAAGACCGTGTGTTTGATGCATTCCTCAACTTTCAAAACTATGTCACTAATCATTTTAATGCTAAACTTAAGGTACTAAGATCAGACAATAGGGAAGAATACACAAGTCACAAATTTAAAGAGCACCTGGCCAAACATGGCATAATTCACCAAACGAGTTGTCCGTATACACCTCAACAAAATGGAGTAGCTGAAAGGAAAAATCGACACCTTATGGAGGTTGCAAGATCGATGATGTTCCATACAAATGTCACTAAACATTTTTGGGGTGATGCGGTGATGACAGCATGCTACTTTATCAATTGAACTCCAACAAAAGTTCTAAAATACATGTCTCCATTTGAGGTACTCAACAAAACTCAACTATCTTTAGACCACTTACGTGTATTTGGTTGTGTTTATTTTGTCCTAGTACCCGGTGAGCAAAGAAGCAAACTAGATGCGAAGAGCTCTAGGTGTATGTTCATCGGATATTTAATAACCCAAAAAGGATACAAATGTTATGGTCCGGCCAGCCATCGTATGTATGTGTCTCGGGATGTAAAATTCATAGAAAATCAAGGATACTATGAACAGAAAGATTGGGAAAATTTAAAAGATCTTTCACACTCCACAACGGATCGAGCCACCAGTTTAAAGTTTCTTCTCGATCATCTTGGCGTTGCCCCTCCAAAGGCACAAGAAAAGGAGGAGACATCAACAAGGGTTACGATTGAGGAGGAACCAGTCACACATACTCCACCACCTCATGATCTGAACTCAATTCCCACTACAAGTTCGCAACGAAATGAAGAAGTAAGTGGAGAAAAATCGGACAATTCTTTACCTCAAGAGGAGGAAGATGAGACTAATGGAAGCGATGAGACTGATGAAGATTCGTCTCCTCAACCCACATTACAACATAGAAGAAGTACAAGACCACGTAGTGACCCATCTACGTGGCATCAAAAGAAATTCTACTTCAACAATCAAGCTGTGGCTCACCCTATACAAGCGGTATGTTCTCTTGCCCTCTTGCCAATACATCATCAGGCGTTCTTTGGAAAAATTGAAGAGAACCAAGTCCCTCAGACATTTAAGGAAGCTAAAGACAACAAAGAATGGTTGGATGCCATAGAAGATGAAACCGGTGCCATGATTCGCAATCATACTTGGGATGAAGTGGATTTGCCTCCGGGAAAGAAAGTTGTAAGTTCAAAATGGGTATTCACAATCAAGTATCTAAGCAATGGCAACATTGAGAGACACAAAGCACGCTTAGTGGCTAGGGGGTTCACTCAAACCTACGGTGAAGATTACACAGATACCTTTGCTCCGGTGGCCAAGTTGCATACGGTACGAGTGGTCCTTTCTTTGGCAACTAATCTTTCATGGGAATTGTGGCAAATGGATGTAAAAAACGCATTCCTTCAAGGCGAATTAGATGAAGAAGTCTACATGACACCTCCACCAGGACTCGGAGACATCATTGCCCCCGGAAAGGTCTTAAGACTCCAGAAAGCTATTTATGGTTTAAAACAATCACCGAGAGCTTGGTACCATAAGCTAAACACTACACTCAAAACTTATGGGTTCAAGCGATCTGAAGCTGACCACTCACTCTTTACACTCCAAAATGATCAAGGTATTGTGGTGATTCTTATTTATGTGGATGATATTATCATCTCCGGGAGCAACAAGGAAGGTATCCAAAATACTAAACAATCTCTTAAATCAATATTTGATATTAAAGATCTAGGTGAACTAAAATATTTTTTAGGGATTGAAATATGTCGCTCTCCGGAGGGCTTATTTCTCTCACAACGAAAGTATACTTTTGATCTTTTGAATGAGACAGGGAAGATTGGGGCCAAAGCGGCTAAAACTCCACTTGAAGATGGCTACAAGGTCAAGCGGAAGGGGGAGGAAAATGCACCGCTAGACCCACTGGATGAGCCATATGAAGACTTCACACAATACCGACGTCTTGTAGGTAAGTTGATTTATTTAACCATTACAAGACCTGATCTTTGTTTTGCTGTGAACCAGGTGAGTCAACACATGAACGCTCCAACCAAATATCATTGGAACATGGTAGAACGGGTTCTAAGATATCTCAAAGGAAGTCCAGGCCAAGGAATTTGGATGGGAAAGAAAACAAGCACCGAGATAGTTGGATATTGTGATGCTGATTATGCAGGTGACACCTTAGACAGAAG
The DNA here is from genome assembly GCA_900406565.1 of Turritis glabra. Classification (NCBI taxonomy): domain Eukaryota; kingdom Viridiplantae; phylum Streptophyta; class Magnoliopsida; order Brassicales; family Brassicaceae; genus Turritis; species Turritis glabra. The sequence goes on along the minus strand of OVBN01000116.1, from coordinate 624,967 downwards.
ATCTACATCCGGATATTGCACATTCATTGGAGGTAACTTGGTAACCTGGAAATCAAAGAAGCAAAAGGTAGTATCTTGGTCAAGTGCGGAAGCAGAATACCGAGCAATGAGGAAGCTAACAAACGAGCAGACTTGGCTCAAGGCGCTTCTTAAAGACCCTGGTATTGAATCTTCCAGCCCCATCACCATGCATTGTGACAACCAAGCTGCAATACACATTGCTACCAACTCGGTCTTTCATGAAAGAACCAAGCACATTGAAGTGGATTGTCACAAGGTTCGAGAGAAAATTGAAGAAGGTGTAATACTTCCATGTTATACCAAAAGTGAAGATCAATTGGCGGACATCTTCACCAAGGCTGCAAGCCTTAAAGTTTGCAATCATATTTATAGCAAACTTGGGCTTGTAGACCTCACACGCCATTGAGTATCCTCTCTAGACCATGGACATTACACTCTTTTTCCCTTAAACATAGTTTTCTCCCAAGTGGTTTTTCTATGTTAAGGTTTTTAATGAGGTAATGCTTCATACGTTCCAAGCTTAGCAAATTCACCATCGGCTAAGCTTGAGGGGGAGTATTGATCAATATGGTATCTTAACCGTTTGAGAGATCCATGGCCAAGATTCAAAGACAATAACAAGTGGAGACTTTAGTAGGTGGAGACTTTAGCACCTACCCATTACATCATGTCTTATTATATTGCCCATCATATTATGTCTCTAGATATCTATATGTCTCTATATCTCTATATCTCCATATATTCTCCCGTTCTGCAAGATATGTTGTTCTTACGCTAAAACATTTTTTTCTCCACTAAAATATTCTTCCCTTTCTTAATCTCTATTCCGCTTAAACTAACACTTTCATGTTCGAGAAGCGAAGACGACAGGAACCTGCAGGTCTTGTCAACAAAGTCAATATTCCAGAAAAAAAAAGACAAAAATTACCTGTCATAAGGATTTACGGGAAGGCCTTTGAAGACATGATCGAACAATCGTTTCAAAAACTTGATCGTAGCCGTCCTTTTTCTCCATAGAACATTGATCTGATGCTTTACCAGTGATTTTATATCGAATTACCAAGGAAAAATAATCACACAATTAAATCGATATACCAAGAATTAAATTATAAACACAGATATTAACATAGAAATTTAAGTTCTATATTAACTAATTAATTAGATATCCATTATGAAAACGATAAATAATAATCACATAATATTTGATGGTACCGCAGGAGATGGGAAGAAAGACCACCGGATAAACCTGGCACAGGTTCAATATCTACAGCCATTTGGGGAGGGGGGGGGGGGGGGGGCAACAGAATGACCATGTCTACTCCAATCCAAGCCTCTCGACGACTGCTCTGTTCCGCACCCTGGAGCATGGCATTCACGTCACCATTAGTTTCGAAGCTCGACACCTCCATAATTTTTTACTCCTCTGTTCTTACTTCCTTTAGGGGTTTATCCCAAAGTGACCGATGTTGCTCCGCCACCAACGCCTTTTCTTTATCCAATACATGGAACAAACCTAAGGTTAAGTGTGTCCTAGATTCTCATGAAATAGAGTTTATTAAAGCAAAACAACTTCATTGAAATAATCTTTGTTAGAAAGAATTTTACAACCCATGACTAAAGGAGTAAGTGGTGTAGTGTACTGTGCACCCTTAAAAGTTTTAAGCAGGGTACAAAACATGATCGAAACGTAGTTGCTGGTAATGATCAAAACGTAGTTGCCGGTAATGATTAACTCATGAATGCAGTTCTCGTATATTTCCTAAAATCACTCTGATAGACACATTTACATATAAATCTAAATTTGAAACTTGTAATAACCGAATAGTAAAGAAGCCACAGACCTTCACTTGGTTCACTGGAAATGATTGGTGTATCCAGCTTCTCTGGGACTGCTGTTATTACTTCTCTAGATGCTTGATTTCAATGCAAAAGATCCTACTTCCTCAGCACAAAAAGCTTAAATGCAATCTTAGCCAAGAGAAGCCTTAAACAAACCGAAGTTGAACTATCACAAACTCGTCTAAGTTCACCATGTCTCAAATACCTCAATTAACTCCTCTCCAACTCTTCAAATACAAACAAGCAAAAAGGAATTATGAGCTAGTAACAGTGAAAACAGACAAAAATAAATAAAATAAAAATAATCCAACTTTAGAAAGGAAGTGGGATTTAACTGAAGGACAAGTTTGTAAAACTCATTTATTGCCTTGATCAATTCTGTTAACAGAGACGACCTCTCGCTTTCTAAAACTCGTGTACGTCTTTAAAACATGAGTTAATGGAAACGGAAAAGTTTTTAACTTTGTGAAACTCAAATGATGGATCGGAATGGAAATGATGTCATAAGTGACATGTGGAGGTCGTTTACCGGATGGAGAAAGTTAGCCGTCTTTCATAGTATAGATTCTTTTTGGTATATTGTTTGTGTGGTTGCTTGCTGCGTTGAGAGAGGTTTACTTGGGGAGAGCACGTATCAAAGACTTGGGAGGGAAGAAAACATTTCATTCCTAAAGGGACAATTAGATGTAGAAATCAACGTGTTGTGTTTTTGGGTTGTAAGAACATTGATACATACCACTATGATCTCAAGGCTCACAACCATTCTGATCCGTAACTTTTCATATAATTTAATCAGACAAAATAAATAAATAAAAAAGAGAAAAAGAATAAAAAAAAAGCTCAATATAAACGAAACACCATCCTAGACCTTCCTCCTCTATCACAAGGAAGTAACGGTGGTTAGGGAACCAAGTAAGGAGCAATTCAACTTCTCTCATTAATTATGATGGCGATGAAGGGATCCGATGCAGCCAACGCGGGAGAACAAAACTCAAAGTGAATGGTATTTTGAGGATGTCCTTCTGATCCTTGTCCGAGTCCCATTCTCCGCCAAAACTCAGAGTGTGACCGTCGCTGCTATGTTCCAAGTTGTTATGAAGCCTAAACTGTCGTTTGTAAATGTTAGTAGATGCAAAATGTCCAACCATCTGCCTCCACATGTACATTGTATTACCATCAAAAGGGTTTATGGTTAAAGGATAATAAAGGAAATCGGCCGTGCACTACAAGAAAACAAGAAAATAAAGGAACTGACGGCATTACCGACGGACACCCGACAGATTTTTGACGAAAAAGCCTCGGATGAAATCTGTCGGTTTTTCGTCGGTTTTTACTGACGAATTCATGACTGTCGGTAATCCGTTGGTAATTACCGACGGATTACCAACGGATTTAAAATTTACGTCGGTTTTATTGTTTCTAAGTAGTAATATAATTACTTTTTCTAAACCGTCGGTAAGTACATCTAATCCATCGGTATTTATCGACGGATTACCGACGGTTTACCGATGGTTTAGAGTATAAATTATCGATTCCGGTCCGTAACGCATATTTCTGATAACCGATGTATAAAAGATTAGTTTTAATCATTAACACGCTAACTTCTTTACCAAAAGCCTTTCAAATATGTGTTTCCTGAAATCCGAATCTTAATTTCACAAAAGTACTTATGATGTGTACTTATATCTTATGGATTAGTATTTACCTTTTGAAAATCACATTATGTATTTTATATATTGTACGTACAAATGTATATTGTTTGATAACATAACTTATATTCAGTGTATTATAAAAATTATATACACATTTTTTATTATTAATCATGCAAATTAAGAACTCTATACCCTAAACTGTCGGTTATTCCGTCGGTAATTACCGACAGACTACAATTGAAACAACGACACCCTTTTTTTTTTTTTTTAACCATTAATACGCCCATACGTACTAATTTAACCAAATCAGATTACAACGATAAAACTCGAATTTATTAACTCAACAAATAAACCGTCAAACAACAGAAACACAATTAGCAATAAAAACAAGATCACAAACAACAACAACGATAACATAACCCGAGTTCTAATCATCCTCTCCTCGATGCCTTGATTCCACGATCACACTTTATCCTTACCTGCAACTCAAGAAACACACAGAGATGCGTAAGTATTATCACAAATACTTAGTGAGGCGGTCCTCCCATCTACGAGCTATACACACAAGCAACGAAGACGATAAACCACTCACAACGCACAAAGCAACAACACTCAAAACAATAAACAATCGGATCGATCGATCCATACTTGGATTGATCGATCCAGCCTACCAACAACCACGGATCGATCGATCCAAGGCTTGGATCGATCGGTCCACACCCAACCGCAAGAACCAACAACTCAAGCCTTTCTGGATCGATCGATCCTCCCTTGGATCGATCGATCCCCCACTTACCTGTCCTGGATCGATCGATTCTACAATGGATCGATCGATCCAAACGGTTCAGAAACTCAAACACAACCTGCAACTCTTGGATCGATCGATCCTCCCTTGGATCGATCGATCCTTGAGCTTCAGAAACTCCGATCTCGACTTCCACCACCGAACACGGCCAACAACCACTCAAACAAGCTTCCTACAGACGATTGAACACAACCCAAGCCCCAAACAACAAGGAAACAAGCCACGAAACCACCAAAACAACAATACTTCAAGGATTCCACAAAACTAAAACCCAACGCATCAAGACCTCAATTGCTTAGATCAGCTGATGGTACGCACTCACCTTGATTCGGACGGACTACAGAACCACGAATAGTCCACAATGAACCGGTGAACCTCCACGCCGCAACACAAGATCCTCTGCAACTCAACCGCACCAAGCTTCTTCCTTCCTAAGCAACCACAACCTTCTCCCTTTGATCTCTCACACCCCCAACACCCAAAATCCTTGAATTCACACGCTCCTTTTCCTCACAAAAGCTCCAACAATCGCCTAGGAAGAAGAAGGAAGAAGAAAACCCGAATAATAGAGGTAGGTGAAGCCAAAGAGAACAAAAAAAAAAGTTGCCGACAGGGCCGGATCGATCGATCCACCACTGGATCGGTCGATCCACACCTGCTCTGAGCCAGATCGATCGATCCAACGCATGAATCGATCGGTCCACAAAACTTGGCAGATCGATCGATCCGCAAGTGGATCGATCGATCCTCTCCTTCAACCACACAACGACCGAGCTACAGATCGACCGACCGACCATGGATCGATCGATCCTTCACTCACTTCACCAGATCAATCGATCATCCACCTGGATCGATCCACTCAACTTTTCTGGTCGAACTTTGACTCTTCAACCTTTGACCAATCCGCTTCCCGTTTCTGAGAAAACTTCATTCCCGAAACTTTTAAGATTGATTCAAAGAGAGAAATCACATTCCTGTGAACCTCATCGAATCATAACGCTTGATACGATTCTTCTGTAACGTTTTGATCGAAAAGTCCTTTTTTCGAAACACGGGCATTACAATTCTCCTCCACTAACATAGATTCGTCATCAAATCTTCGGTACAGTTCATCCGCAATGAACTCTAACTCATAACCATCGCAACGATTCTCTGCTCAACCTTGACCAGCCCGGCCAATACAACACAACCCGAGATTGATCACTCTCAACCTCCGAGGTCTACATTCAGTCGCTATACTTATTACCACGTCCTAGACATTCATTGTTTTTAACACAACTCGTACTCGTACCACTCCACCCTCAGGACCGAAGTCCCTCGAGTTCTCGATACCACATGCCACTCGCACTCTCGGGTCACAAAGTTCCTCAAGCTATCGGCACAAAACCCGTACCACTCACACTCTTAGACACAAAGTCTTCGAGCTAACGGTACCAAACATACCACTCGCACTCTCAGGCCACACGTCCCTCAGGCTATGGGTAGCTCTCATACCACTCCCACCCTCCGGTCACATGTCCTTTGAGCTATGGGTATCTGGGGACTAAACCTCCCCTCACGAGTTGTACAGGACCAAAACCGTCCCAAAAGCAATAAAGTCTAACGAAACGTCTATGAGTATCCCCGACCGAAACTACCTCACATGGTCTACGTAATGCATCGCGATGCAATACGTTACAACACATATTCCAATCCGGAATATCACCGCACCCATGACCAATCCTCAGGTCAACTCGAACATCTCCACTCACAGAGAAGTTTCCCATATCCACAAAAGAAGGATATTTCCAGTTCTCTCATAAACTTTTAATCTTTCCACGATTTCATGCTCAAGCCTCATGACAGCACAAGTCATCACCAATAAGAAATACACATCTTATTACCAAATCGAATGTATCAATCGTTTACACACCAAAACAAAATACAAAAAATGATACAACAAGCATGAAATTCAAACTTCGAAACCCGAACCAGCGATGAAAACTACTCAAGCCTCAGCTTGTTTCTCGAACCACTTCTCGAACCTAGCTTTCATCCGCTCCTCTGGTTCCCAAGTTTCTTCTTGAACACCGTCACAGTCCCACAAAACTCTCATAATCGGAATCCTCTTCCGACGAAGGTCTTTGACCCTCCGGTCGAGTACCCTCACTGGCCTCGCTTCTAAGGTCATGTTGGGCTGAAGATCTGACGGAATCTCAGCCAACACCTTATCGTCCTTATGTAAGCACTTTTTCAGCATCGAAACATAAAAAACCTTATGAAATGCTTGCATAATCTCCGGTAACTCCAACCGGTACGCGACTGGCCCAACTCGACCAACAATCCTAAACGGACCCATATACCTCGGACTCAACTTAGTCTCGGTAATGGACCTGTTCGGACCTCGTAACATCGCCATTTTGAGATACACTCTATCTCCTACTGCAAACTCAAGCTCTTTTCTCCTCTTATCGGCATAACTCTTTTGCCGATCCTGAGCTTCCTTCATGTTCAGCTTCAAAACTCGGATCTTCTCCGTAGTTTCCTGAACAAAATCCGCACCCAACGTGCTCCTCTCCCCCACTTAGGTCCAGCACAACGGTGTACGACACGGCCTACCATACAGAGCCTCGTATGGAGCCATTCCAATACTCGCTTGGTAGCTATTGTTATAAGCAAACTCTACCAAGCTCAGGTGATCCACCCAATGACCACCCCAGTCCAGCACACACATCTTCAGCAAATCCTCAAGAGTCTAGATTGTTCTCTCGGATTGCCCATCCGTCTGAGGATGATACGCGGTACTCAAATGCACCTTCGTGCCCATCTCCATCTGGAATGCTTTCCAGAACTCTGAAGTGAACTTAAGATCCCGGTCTGACACAATACTCACCGGTACTCCATAAAGTCTCACTATCTCCTGCACGTACTTCTTAGCTAACACCGAAACTCCATCAGTTTTCTTGATAGCCAGAAAACGTGCACTTTTGGTCAAACGATCAACAATGACCCAAATCGCATCCTTGGTCCGAGAAATTGGCAATCCTACTACGAAATCTATCGTAATCATATCCCACTTCCACTCTGGAATGGGTAAACTCCGCAATAATCCACTCGGTACCTGATGTTCTGCCTTCACTAACTGGCACGTATCACACGCTGCGACCCAGTTAGCTACATTTTTCTTCATCCCGACCCAGTGATAATACCGCTTGAGATCTCGGTACATCTTAGTCGCTCCCAGATGAATCGAAAACATACTCGCATGGGCCTCACTAAGGATCTCTCGCCTCAAACCCTCATCCTTCGGTACGCATACCCGCCCATGCACCAGAATAGTCCCATTAGCAGAGACTTGATATTCTGAACCCGCTTCTCTAGAAGCATTAACCAAACCCTCATCCTTCTCCTGAGCCAACCGAACTCTGCTCAGAAGATCCGCCTGATCAACTGCCTCCAAACCCAACAGTTCCTAAGTTAACACACACAACCTCAAAGAACCAAACTCGCACACCAACGACTCCATATCCTGCTTCCGAGCCTAAACCACACGTTTGCGACTCAAAGCATTCTTAACCAAGTTCGCTTTACCAGGATAGTAAGTGATCTCCAGATCATAATCCGCCAACAACTCCACCCAACGCCTTTGCCGCAAATTCAACTCAGGCTGAGTGAAAATGTACTTTAGGCTTTTATGATCTATAAACACCTGGACTTTCCCGCCATAAAGATAAGACCTCTAAATCTTCAAGGCGAACACTACTGCAGCCATCTCAAGATCATGAATAGGGTAGTTGCCCTCATGCTTCCTCAACTGCCTCGAAGCATAGGCAAGTACCTTTCCTCGCTGCATCAACACACAATCCAGACCTACTCCCAAAGCGTCTGCATACACCACATAAGGCTCACCCGGCTCAAGTAATGCCAATACTGGCGTACTAGTCAACATCGTTTTCAGGTTTACGAAACTCTCCTCACACTCAGGAGACCAAACAAAAGGGACGTCCTTCCCTGTCAGCTTCGTCATAGACTTAGCCATACTCGCAAAAACCTTGATGAATCTCCGGTAATAACCTGCTAACCCGAGAAAACTCCGAATCTCAGTAGCATTCCTCGGCCTCGGCCACTCCCTAATAGCCTGAATCTTCTCCGGATCCACAGAAACTCCCTCTGCAGACACAATGTGCCCCAGAAATCCGATCTCTCGCTGCCAGAAACTACACTTGCTCAACTTAGCAAATAGCTTCTGCTCCCGCAGCTTCTCCAGAATAACTCTCAGATGCAACTCATGCTCCTCAGGACTCTTCGAATACACCAAAATATCATCGATAAAGATGATCATAAACTCATCAAGATACTTCTGGAACACGCTGTTCATCAACCTCATGAACGCTGCTGGTGCATTCGTCAACCCGAATGACATCACCACAAACTCGTAGTGTCCATATCTCGACCTGAAAGCCGTCTTCCGGATATCCTTCTCCTCAATCTGAATCTGATGATATCTTGACGCCAAGTCTATCTTGGAGAACCAAGTAGCCCCTCTCAACTGACCCAACAACTCATCAATCCGAGAAAGAGGATACCTGTTCTTCACAGTGACTTGGTTCAGTCCCCGATAATCGATGCACAAACGGAAACTCCCATCCTTTTTCTTCACAAACAACACCGGCGCTCCCCACGGTGAACTACTCGGTCGGATAAAATCCTTACCAAACAACTCCTCCAGCTGCTTCTTCAGCTCTGTCATCTCTGCTGGAGCAATCCTATACGGTGCCTTAGATATCGGCAGTGTCCCGGATCCCAACTCAATCGTGAAAGGATCAGACCGAGATGGCGGTAATCCCTGCAACGACTGAAAAATATCCTGGAACTCCCGAACTACCCGAATATCCCCAACCGCAACCTCTCCAACAGTCTCTGATGTAACAATCGTCACCAGATACGCCTCGCGATCTTTCTCGATCATACACTCTGCTTGCATAGCCGAGATCACGAGACTCCCAGAAGTCGGTCTCACACCCTGATCAACCAACCTCCCTTGTTTTCTTTCGAAAACAACACACCCTCGGTGACAGTCCAGATGCGCTCTGAACTTTCCGAGCCAATCCATGCCCAAAATAACGTCATAAAGCTCTATCGAGCAAATGACCATATCCGCCGGTATAGATTCTCCAGCCACCTGAACATCCACGTCAACAACTCGACCGTGAATGGTCAGTAGCTTCCCTCTAGCCACTTTAACAAAACTCAACCGCTCCTCGGTTGCTCCCCGTAAATTGCCCCTCTCGACAATTTCCGGAGTAATGAAGCAATGCGATGCTCCAGAATCAAACAACACGTGGGATTCAACTCCTCCCACAACCAGGGTCCCTGTATATTTTTCATATGCTCAGAACCCTGTCACCCCACTACGGAGAGAAAATAAATTCTTAACACAAGAATTTAACTCAGGTAAGTTTAACAAAATACCTGTGATCCGCCTGGAACTCGGGCCTCCTGTCTCCACAATGGAATACACTCGGGGCGCCACTGCACTCTGGCTAGCTGGAGACACCGTTGCTGTTTCCCTCTGCAACTTAGGGTACCTCGGCTTGATATGCCCCGGCTCCCTGCAGTGATAACACACACGTGTATCAACACGCGCCTCGCCCTTCTGAGGGCAACTCGCCACCCGATGATCCATGCTTCCACACCTGAAGCATCCCGGACCACCCTGGCTAACACTGGAAGAACTCTCCATCTTCCGCTTCTGTCCTTGCATCGGCCTCCCGCCTCTACTAGGACCAGACGGCTGCTGCTGCGGCCTCCTCGCCGAAAAGTTAGGACGCCCACTACCGCTTCATCCCTCAAACCCTCCTCAAGCAACGCAGCTGTCTCAACCAGTTCATACACTGAACCGAAAGTCTTCACTAGACAACGGTTCCTCAGCTCGGCCCGAAGACCCATCAAGAATCTTCGCACTCGGGTATGCTCACCCTCCACCACTCGACCCGCATACACACTGAGACAGTTAAACTCCGCCTCATACTCCCAAACAGTCCTGCTCCCCTGAGATAACTCCAGGAACTGACTCTCCAGCCGGTCAAGCATCTCTTGTGGAAAATATTTGGAGTTAAACTCTTCCACAAAATCCTCCCAGACCATCTCCGCCTGCACTCTCTTGGCCAAAACACCCCTCCACCAGAGGTGTGCATCATCCTCCAGATAATGAACTGCCAGGTCCACCTGGTATCTCTCCGGACACCTAATCGAAAGGAAGTTCCGCTCCAACCTCCTTCTCCACGCATCCGCGGCCTCAGGATTGGCACCTCCAAGAAAAAATCTCGTGCCAATCCTCTGCAACTGCTCCATCATCCTCAGGTGGGATGGGCGCTCCTCTACAACTGCAACCCTCGGCTGCACCTCAACCACTGGTGGCACAACAGGAGCCTGCACTGGTACCCTCTCTGGTAACCGCTCCAACAGCAAAGCCAGCAAACCCTCAATGCGATCATCTCGAGCCTGAGCAAACTCCGCTGCAGAACCCGCAGCACCCGCTGGAACTCCAGCCACACCCTCAGACCCCTCCTGATACACATGGGGAGCCGCCACTCGCTCAACCGTAGCACTCCGGGCTACACTCTCCGCCACCACTGGAGCACGACCACGACCTCTACCGCGGCCACGGCCTCTACCACGACCCCTAGCACCTCTAACCATCTGAACCACCAAGAACAGAGACTAAGATACTAAGCAACTCAACAGGGTAAAGATACCGTGGAATCTTAAAGGCTCGAAGAGGATGATTCTAAGACCCCATGCTCAAACAAATCGATTAACTAACTCATAATCAATTCTAGCATACTAACCACGATTCACAATAACATGCAACAAGCATCACAAAATTCATTCAATTACATCCTAGAACCGTCTACGCTCTGATACCAAAATTGAAAAAACCACACCCGTTTTTTTTTTTTTTTAACAATTAATACGCCCATACGTACTAATTTAACCAAATCATATTACAACGATAAAACTCGGATTTATTAACTCAACTAATAAACCGTCAAACAACAGAAACACAATTAGCAACGAAAACAAGATCACACACAACAACAACGATAACATAACCCGAGTCCTAATCATCCCCTCCTCGATGCCTTGATTCCACGATCACACTTTATCCTTACCTGCAACTCAAGAAAACACACAGAGATGCGTAAGTATTATCACAAATACTTAGTGAGGCGGTCCTCCCATCTACGAGCTATACACACAAGCAACGAAGACGATAAACCACTCACAACGCACAAAGCAACAACACTCAAAACAATAAACAATCGGATCGATCGATCCATACTTGGATCGATCAATCCAGCCTACCAACAACCACGGATCGATCGATCTAAGCCTTGGATCGATCGATCTAAGCCTTGGATCGATCGGTCCACACCCAACCGCAAGAACCAACAACTCAAGCCTTTCTGGATCGATCGATCCCCCACTTACCTGTCCTGGATCGATCGATTCTACAATGGATCGATCGATCCCAACGGTTCAGAAACTCGAACACAACCTGTAACTCTTGGATCGATCGATCCTCCCTTGGATCGATCGATCCTCGAGCTTCAGAAACCCCGATCTCGACTTCCACCACCGAACACGGCCAACAACCACTCAAACAAGCTTCCTACAGACGATTGAACACAACCCAAGCTCCAAACAACAAGGAAACCAGCCACGAAACCACCGAAACAACAATACTTCAAGGATTCAACAAAACTAAAACCCAACGCACCAAGACCTCAATTGCTTAGATCAGCTCATGGTACGCACTCACCTTGATTCGGACGGACTACAGAACCACGAACAGTCCACAATGAACCGGTGAACCTCCACGCCGCAACACAAGATCCTCTGCAACTCAACCGCACCAAGCTTCTTCCTTCCTAAGCAACCATAACCTTCTCCCTTTGATCTCTCACACCCCTAACACCCAAAATCCTTGAATTCACATCCCAGGAAGAAGAAGGAAGAAGAAAACCCGAATAATGGAGGTAGGTGAAGCCAAAGAGAACAAAAAGGAAAGTTGCCGACAAGGCCGGATCGATTGATCCACCACTGGATCGGTCGATCCACACCTGCTCTGAGCCAGATCGATCGATCCAACGCATGAATCGATCGATCCACAAAACTTGGCAGATCGATCGATCCACAAGTGGATCGATCGATCCTCTTCTTCAACCACACAACGACTGAGCTACAGATCGACCGACCGACTATGGATCGATCGATCCTTCACTCACTTCACCAGATCGATCGATCCTCCACCTGGATCGATCGATCCACTCAACTTTTCTGGTCAAACTTTGACTCTTCGACCTTTGACCAATCCGCTTCCCGTTTCCGAGAAAACTTCATTCCCAAAACTTTTAAGAGTGATTCAAAGAGAGAAATCACATTCCTGTGAACCTCATCGAATCATAACACTTGATACGATTCTTCTGTAATGTTTTGATCGAAAAGTCCTTTTTCCGAAACACGGGCGTTACAACAATAATCCAAGCACACTTGACTGACCAATCGAGAATGATATGCAATTCTCGATGTCCGTCGGTAATCCGTCAGTAATTACCACGGATTAACCGATGGTTTAGAGTATTATCCAAAAACGTTGACCGGCCAATAAGAATGCATGCAAATTTTTTGATCCGTCGGAAATCCGTCGGTACTTACCGATGGATTAACTGACGGTTTAAAGTATTATCCGAAAATGTTGATTGGCCAATAAGAATGCATACAAAGTTTTGGATCCGTCAAAAATCTGGCGGTAATTTACCGACGGAATAACCGACGGATCCGAAAATTTGCCCGCGAAACGGTTATGGGAAACGCGGCAATGAAATTTTTAGTGAAAATCAACGGATTATCCATCGGTGAATCCGTCGGTAAATGGTAATTATAATCCGAGAAACCTTTTCCCCTTCTCCATTTGGTTTTCTCTCCCAATCTTCTCTCCTTCTCCTCCGGCGATGGGTTCTCCGTCCGGCGACTCTTCTCCCTCCGGTGACGTCTCCTCCGGCGGCTTCTCTCCCTCCCTTTCATCTCCCCCTCTTCCGATTTTGAATGGCGTAAGTTTAACATTTTTTTATTTCATATAAAATTTGCTAGATTTGTTAGAGTTTAGATTTGTTAGAATTTGTTAGAATTTGTTAGAATGGGTTTGAATCTTAGATTTTAGATATGAATTTGTTAGATTTTAGATTGTAGATATGAATTTGTTAGATTTGTTAGAATAGGTATGAAATCTATATTTGTTAGAAATTGTTAGAATTTGTAAGAATTAGATGTTAGAATTTGGTGTTAATTAGAATTTTTTGTTATGATTAGGATTTTATTATAATTTTATTTTGAAGTGTTGGATTTTTTTTTGTTAGATTAGGGTTTGTGTTAGAATAATTTAAGTAGGATTTTATTAAATGTTATAGTTTTTAGAATTCCATCGGTAATCCATCGGAAAATACAATTCGTCGGTAAATTCGTCGGTAAATAGACCCTCGGTAACCCATCGGTAATCCGTCTGTCTTGACCGACAAATTACCGACGGATTATTTTTACCGACGCTCTAGAGCCGACGGACAAATTCGTCAGTTTTTCGTCGGTTAGAGTTGTTTCCGACGGAAAACAGACGGATATGACCATCTGTTCTAGCCTGTTTTCTTGTAGTGGTGATGGATTTAGAAACTAAGTGCCATTCCCCGCTCTCTAGCCTCCATAAATATAACTTAGGCCATTCCCCGATTTCATAGACGTAGTTCGTATACATGAGATATCCCTGACAAACGGTGCAACATCTTGCACGTATCTCATTTTGTAATAACTGATCATATAGCCCTCTATCAGGGTAATCTATAACTCGGCATCCACCAGATTCAGTGTATAAATCATGGGATACAATAACAAAGTCACCACAATAGGTATTGGGTATTCAGAGTTGTAGGCGAACCAGTAAATGTTTCCGTTGACGGTAATGGGATCGACGTCAGCCACAGTGTGGAAACAGGGATTATAGAGGAAAGTCTTTTAACTCCACAAACCTGTCTCAGATGAATATACAAGTAAATTTAAGAAACCTGTTTGGATGCTATGATCATGTGTATCCATCAAAACGATTTTGTAACCTAAAAGGACATCCTTTTCAATCTGTGTGGCGAGTACAGGTTTGTATAATCTCTCATGTTTTCCAATGTAACGAGGAGGCAGAAGAGGGATTTTTAAACATTGTCGCGAAATAGGATTAGCCACATATGTTCGTACCGAAGTTGCAACAATGATTAATACGAATACTCTTAGAAATCGCACGGAGCGAACGCTTTTATTAAAGATTATGATATCGGTGATTACAGAAGTATACGACAAATACGAAAGAACGAAGTAGAAGACAATTTCCGACTTGCATACAATTCGAATTATTATACGTTCTGTTGAGAGGATTTTCTCTGTAAGTTTCTTTGGAGAATTTTCCAACCTCTTCTCAATAGCTTCTTCCTCTTTATAGAGAAATCTTTGACGTGCGAGTTTTTTCTGGGTCTTCTGTAATTTCCCGTCTCGAGCCTAATGGGACGCTTTTGTGAGTACAAAAACGTGTCAGTGTCTCGGACCTCTGTTCGGGCCCAAATAGTAATGGGCTTGCGTTCGGACGCAAATAGTAATGGGTTTGGCCCAAGCCCATATCCTACAACATAGTAGGGTGAACGAGATGTAAACCCAACCAAAATCAACCCAACATCGGTGTAAGCCAGAACTCATAACATTTTTCTTCTGCGTCCCGAATTTGGTTGTTAGGAAAGAGGAGACGTAAGAGCCAAGGGATCGTGAAAGTCCCCAAATCTGGCATCCGTAGTGAGCCACGACTTCTTTCTGAGTATTCCTGCAGATGAGTGACCACAAAGAGGGCGAGTTTTGATGATGAGACAAGAAAAGGTCACGGAAAAACGGAGAATCTACTATTGATTTCCATTGCTTGCAAACTAGTTTTGAAGCTGCGATGCTTTTAAACGTTAATCTCACAAGTATAATCTCCCATAGATCCTCCGGCAAGGAACCCATACCTTTAAATACTCAACAGCTTAATTAAATGTTGCATGGTTTGTACCTAGGTGTTTTTTAAATGAAATTTTACATTCATACAAAAAAAAAAAAAAAACCCATATCGTTCCTTTTTCTCAACTTTCAATTAGTGATCGTAAATAAAAATAGTTCATTAAATTATATACTGGAACAAGAAACCCTTTCCCTTTTTTTGCCCTGTAAGTATTTAGAAAATTTCCAATGCAGGAAAAATTAATGAAATTTCTTACCTTAATAAAAAAAAAGTAAATAGTCCATTACTTAATAATATATATGTACCCTTGTTTCTTTTTTGGAAAAATTTGGAATCACGTTTTAGGAAAGAAAAATTCGGAATTACAATTTTAGCGGAAAAATGTAGAATCGTGTTTTGACAAGAAATGCGGAATTACATTTTGGACGAAAAAATACGGGATCAAATTTTTATTTTTTTTATTTTTTTACAGAAAATACGGAAATATGTTTTCGGTGAAAAATTGTAGAATTACGTTTTTACGGAGAAATACAAAATTACTTTTTGGCGTAAAATTGAGCAATTTAAAAATTTGCAGTAGAAGTTATGAAATGAATCCTCAAGTGGTATGCAATGGTTCTTTTCAGATCAAACATCAAGTCAGAGTTAACGATACAGTAACAGACAGGTAAATAAACAATACAGTAAAGAGGCTGTAATAGTTTTGATTTACGAGGCTAGCGTAAAAGTTGGCCCGTAACAAAGGGTAAATAACAGGCCCAATAAGAGAACCCATGCATAATTGAGAAGCGTTCTCTCTCAAATCTGTTTCTTCAAATCGGTAGTTTCAGAAATCGTCAATAGCTTCTCTTGACCATGCCAAAGTTACAAGAAGAAGAAGAAAAAGATAACAAAAGATTAACACACAAAATCCACTAGAATTGTGAATGAAACCAAGGAATTCTGCAACCTTGACAAAACTGAAACGAAACGAACAACCGAAACCATGATGGACAATCAATATAACCACTGGAAAATGAAAATCAAACCAATAACATATAGATATTGAAAGAAATCAAACAAGAGAAGTGTACCTTTTTACGAGGAAAAAGGGTTGGAGTAAGATCCGGACAAATAGACGGAGAGAAAAAATTTAAAAACTACTCACGTAAGGCTCACACCCATTCAATATTAAGATCTCAAGGCTCAAACCAATAACAACGAGTAGCTTTAATCGGATATAGATATTGAAAGAAATCAAACAAGAGAAGTGTACCTTTTTAAGAGGAAAAGGGTTGGAGTAAAATCCGGACAAGAGACACAGAGAGAAAAATAAAGAAACTACTCACATAAGGCTCACAACCATTCAAGATTAAGATGTCAAGGCTCAACCATTTTGATCCTTATATTCTACCAAAAAAAAAAAAAAACCAAAGCAGATATACTTAATCTGTTGTCAAAAAGGTCTTGTACATAGACATCAAAAGGTCTTATACACTGAAAAAAACTGAAAAGAAACCACAGCAGTGAGTAGCTAAAAGAAAAGACAAGTCTGACCATTATATGCCTCCTTCCTATATGTATATGCAACAGCTAAAAGCCATTATATGCCTCCTTATATGTATATGCAACAGCTTAAAGCCATTATATGCCTTCCTGTATGTATTCCCAACAGCTAAAAGAAAAGACAAGTATTACCCGGAATTTATATGTATTTGCAGCAGCTAAAAGAATCAATTGTGTACTTCATATCTTCTGTTCCTTATGTTCATTGGCTCCTCCTATTCATTGGCTCTCATCCGAGCTGTGAGATTAACGGTCCCTACGCATTGACAAACGTCATGTCCTGAGAACTTCGATTCCCCACTCATTGTCCTGTAGCTCCCCTCTTATGTTCTGGAGAATCCAAGAGCTTGATGTGGAAGAGGACAGCTACAGGACAATGAGTGGGGAATCGAAGTTCTCAGGACATATGACGTTTGCCAATGCGTAGGGATCGTTAATCTCAGAGCTCGGATGGGAGCCAATGAATAGGAGGAGACAATGAACATAAGGAACAGAAGATATGAAGTACACAACTGATTCTTTTAGCTACTGCAAATACATATAAATTCCGGGTAATACTTGTCTTTTCTTTTAGCTGTTGGGACAATTAATCTCAGAGTTCAGATGGGAGCTTGAACTTCCTTATCAGCTGCTGAACCACATAGTTTCCAAACTGGTGTCTGATTAGAAGACCAATCTTTTGATCAAGCTCAGTGGCTATGAAGATGCAGCCAGGGTGATCAGCTCTGTCCAAGCAGGATTTGACAAGCCAGTTGCTATAACTGTTCATTGAGAGATCGATGAAATGGCCTCTGAGTTTAGAAATCAGCAGAGGTGAGACCAGCATTTGAAGGAGTATGTTGCTGCAAAGAGAAGAGGTAAAACACGCACATTAGTAATTGAACAGAAGTCATTAGGAAAACAAACAGTTAACAAAAAGACATATATACCCTTTCTTGCTATAGGCAGCCTTCCAGAAATCATGTGGTAGCAGAGTGATGAATAGGTACCGAGTCTCCATACAAGCAGAATCAACGAATGAACAAATGTTCTTGTTCCCATAGTAATGCTTTGACAAGGGCAAGAAATTCCAGGCAATTTGCACAAGCATGGGCTGGTAGAAAGCAAGGAAGAATGAGAGTAAAAAATGAACTTCATCAATAACTCAGACAAACAACAAACCAAGCAGCAAGCAAGCAATACCTCAAGCTCTGTAGGGTGGTAAGACTGGAACAGGGGATCAAATAAGTGCTTGAGATCATCAGAATAGTAGAACATGTCAACCCATATGGATCCCAAGATGTATAGAAGGTACTGTTTCTTAAAAGGCAAGCGCTCTAGAATGCAGAACAGAGTTTTGCATCTGTAAGGAGGCAAAGGTTTGCATATGTAAGAACGAAGTTTTGCATCTGTATGAGTTTGTAAAGGAGACAGCTAAAGAAAGAAAACGTAAACCCTAAAAATGCATACCAGTTTGGTTCAGCCCAATGGTGGATTTCAACTCATTCGCATCTCTAGTCAATTGAGAGAACATATAGAACATTTCAGATACTAATCCCATGGCTCGCTGCTTCTGAACCAGATTCATCAAGAACACTGAGCCATAGTTGTCAACGGCGATATGATAAAAACGCAGATTCAGGTGTGTTTCTTCTTCTATAAACATACTCTAACTAACATGGCGACGGAATTGGCAGATTACACGGGAAAATTCGCTGCTATTGCTCAGGATCCGACGATTTCTCTGCAGATTTCTTCTCTGATACTTCAAGATCCAGTGACTCTCTTCATCTTTATGAGTTTGTAAAGGAGACAGCTAAAGAAAGAAAACGTAAACCCTAAAAATGCATACCCAGTTTGGTTCAGCCCAATGGTGGATTTCAACTCATTCGCAACTCTAGTCAATTGAGAGAACATATAGACCATTTCAGATACTAATCCCATGGCTTGCAGTTTCTGAACCAAATTCATCAAGAACACTGAGCCATATGATGAATCTCAAGGCAGCATTTATACACGATTTGTCTCAGCTGAAGAGGAGTCACTGGATCTTGAAGTATCAGAGAAGAAATCTGCAGAGAAATTGAGTAATAGCAGCGAATCTTCCCGTGTAATCTGCCAATTCCGTCGACATTGTTTATTAGCACTCAGCAGCGAAGAAGAAAGAAGAAAAACCTAACTTTTGTTTTAAGGAGCCAAACAGGTGATCGACGGTGGAAAAGGCCTCACCGGCGAGTGATGAGATTGGATCCCAGCCATCAGATCTTGCTTATCGACGGTTGAGAGTTCCTCTGGGGGTGATGACGCGGATCGTGAACCCATTCGATACAGAATGGCTCTCTTTCTGAAGCTTGCTTCTGTGTCTTAGTAATAAGCCTTCGCTGGAGAAGAAGAACAGTATCTCTCTCTCTCTCTCTCTTTTTTTGTCTTCTTTTGCTTTTGAATTAAATTACCTCGTTTTCTTTATTTATTATTATTTTTGGGTCAGTCTCTTTATTGTTCTGCGCTTCTCTGTATACAATTAAAATACATCTACTTAACCTCTACATTTTCGGCAAATTCTCTTAAAATTTGCATCCAAATATTGAAACTATTTTTGTTCTGATATTGAATAAACTATATTCATCGAATGTAAATATTCATCGCTCATCTAAATTCTAGTATAAAATTGGCTTTAATTTTCATCTCTTCCACCTTATATGGAAAACGGTAGCCTAAATTATAACAATTCCTTTTTTTTTTGCCAACATCTAAATTAATTAATTGAATGGCTCTCAAATCCTAGCGTAAAAAAGTCACTCTTATCTTTTAATCAATGCATCCAAATAGCCCAACGAGTTCGGATCACCGAACCGAACCGAGTCGGTTAATTCGGTTTTTCGATTTGATTCGGTTATCAGAAAATGGTCCGAAATTAACCGAATTAAAATTCGGTTCGGTTCGGTTCGAGTTTCGGTTTATTTTGGTTAATGAAATTCGACCAAAGTTAACCGAAATTTTAGATTTTTCGGTTAAAATTTGTTAATTTGGTTCGTTTCGGTTAAAATTGGTTTATTCAATTAATTTGATTTGATTTTTTCAACTAATGGGTTGTCCAAAATAAAGAAAAAAGAAAGTTGGGCCAAACCCAGTAAACAAATTAATGAAATGTTGTGTTTCACTCATCTTCAACCTTTGTTATAAACCTTTAAACCATATGAAGCTTGACGGCGGCCGAGACAAAACCAGATGAAGCTTTGACGGTGGCTGATACAAATAGCAGATCCGACGAATGAAAAGGAAGAAGAAGAAGATCTCGGTTAACCGTTCGGTTCTCCTGAACTGAACCGAAAATCTCGAGTAACCGAACACAATTTACAAAGCTTCCGATCGGTTCAGCTTTTCTAACTGAAGCCATCCGAAAACCGAAAATCTCGATTCGGATATTTGTCGCAGATCCAAATATTGAAATTCTGAGGTTTTTTTCTTATGGTAAATATTTACCAGTCATCTCAATTTTATTGGCTTTTTATAGTCTTTTTCATCTTCTACTTTTAAATTTCTTTTGGGGGCATTTCTTTTTCGGTTCTCAATACCAATGCCAGTTTTTTTGCTTTTAACCGTTGCCATGCATGTTCTTCTTTTAAGAACATTTCTTTTATACAAACAAATACTCCTATAAAGGTGGAGTAATTATTATGTCTAATATACATTCTTATCTCGATACTCCCTTTCAAAATTAGGCGTAAAGATTTCGAACGCCCATTTTGCTCATAAGATATATAAAAATTGTTGTCGTCCAAATGATTTCGTCAAAATGTCTGCTAACTGGTTCGCTGTCTCCGTCAGAATCCACGTGAGCAAACATAAGTCTTATTCCCAAGATTCAAGCTTCCATGTTTTCTCGCCCAAGTAAATTATATATCCATTTGGTAAAGAGATTGGACACAGAGCAATGGTAAGTTGGTAACCACATTGGTAAGTAACATGATGTCACCCGTTATATGATGGGATATATCTGAATCAATGATCATAATTTGGGGAGTATATACACGAAAGAAGAAAGAAGATAGCGAAAAGAAGCCTCATGTGGATTATGAGAAGAGTCGTTAACGAAAGGAGTTATTTAGAGTTTTTATGGAATAAGAAAGTATATTAATAGAGAAGTTGTAGAGAGTTATTCAGATCTTAGGTGAAAGTAAATAGCTAATTAACATCAAATAGAACACTGCATGAACATCAAGAAAAAGATCCCCCAAAACCAACACAACACACACATGACCAACATAGAATTAATTCCAGTGCAAAAGCTCAAGAGTAGAAAAAATTATCAAAACATGAACTTTGTTTTGTCTATGGTGAACACGTACAGATTGAATTGATTATATAGATTTGTTTACTATAGTTAGGTGGAGTTTTACGTATCTTCTCCATCTACAAAACTGATTGAAAATCAGCAACGTCCGGATAGAGATAAGTGATCAACGTTATTACCTTGCAAATAGACCTCTTATTTTTTTTTTAAAAAGAAGGAGAAACTTAAATTTCAGAACACCAAATTATTAGAATTCAAGTCATCAAACAATATCATCGAATGACAGAGGAGTTCTGGTAGCCGACAACTCTGCCTTCTGCTCCTCCACTGGAGCATTGAGCTCTTGAAGTTGGGCCAAAGCAAACTGTTCTTTTTCTTTCTTTTCTTTCACTTGGTCCAGCTTCTACTCCTCACATCTTTCAAGTATGTCAGCGCGATGTCTGCGTGCACAAGATCATCATTAGAAAGCTCCTGAAGTGACTTGCACAGTGTCTCGATTAAGCTGAGCAAGAAATTCATGCATGTTGTCCTCAGCTGTTGGCTCTTTGCAAGTAAACCAACTGCAATGTCTGGATGACTTTCAAATATACGTTTCACTAATTCTACCTGCAATTTAAAAAGGCCTTCAATTGAGATCGTGAAACAGATATGATCTCGCTTCTTGTAAAAGTAACAAGAAGTTTGCCACTATTCTAGACTATATACCTGTGAAGGAAGAACTTGAAACCCATTGATAACCATGCTTTCCTTCACTGATGCAGCTTCCTTAAGCGAATCATTAGACTCCGAACATCCATCATTTATCTTTATCTTTTTCAGAGGACTGCTTGACTCTTTAGATAACTTTAAGAAGATCTACCACATCAACAATAATAACTTCTCCGTTCACAAGAAATCCTTCGTCTTTGTCATGAAGTTTAGTAAGAAGGGTATGGAAAACCCCAGGACCTAGACTTCTTATCAAACCAGCAATGTCCTTCTGTAGCAATTTAATACAATAGTTAATTTAACATCGAACAAAGTTCCTCTAAACCTATAATCCTTGAGGACTGTGTTCACAACTTGGCACAATAATATACTGAACTAAATCATTCGCAACCCTTAACTACGTGTTGAGACTGAAAGCTTGATGTTCAAGAATTGATGTGTGTGTGTGTATCAGCAGTGCTGGAACTAACTGCAGTTGGTATAAGCTAAACTGTAGTTAGTTAGAACTTTGAGAACACATGTGCAAGGAACACGTACTTATCCCAGGTGGTACGTTTGTTCTTGTGTTTCTCAAAAGTATAAACAAACATGCTTAAACAATATATTATTCTATACAAGTTGGTGTCTTCAAAGAAACAACAGAGTATGGGTTGGAGTCTTTTATTTAAGTTTGCAGAGAAGGGAAGAATCCAAGAAAAAAAGCATTGGTTTCCATCTCAGTTAAAGAATAAAAGACTGAAGCTGTTTTGTATATTTGTACTGGCACACACAAGTTTGAGAGACGAGAGAAAGAGAAAGAAGAGTGTAAAGAAGTAAACTTTGTATCACTTTCTTTCTAGCTTAGAAGGTACATAGATTGTTCTAGACAAGCATTGTTTAGGAGATCGATTGTATGCTTCTTTTCAGGCTGCTGTAATCTCTTTGATGTCTAGTGGATTCCGAGGAGAGTCTCGGTCCAGACGTAACCTTCATTGAGGGTGAACTGGGTTACCAAAGCTCACTTGTGTTTTTCTTCTTTCTTTCACTTCCGCAACTGAATCTTACTCTTCTTCCTTCTGCAACTTTCTCCAAGTCTTTGCTGTTGAACAAGGGTGTGTTACACAGCTGAATCGATCATCTGTGTGACTGCAAAATCCCAACAGTGGGTGTGTTACACAGCTGTGTCGACCACCTGTGTGACTGTGAAAATCCCAACAGTACGCTTGAGCAACAAATCTAGAAAAACCTTGTACAAGGTTGTCTCAAAACTGGAATCATGTCTTCTGCAAAGATAGAAGTGGAAAAGTTCGATGGTCGTGGCGACTACATCTTATGGAAGGAAAAGATTGAAGCTCATCTGCAGATTCTTGGTCTAAGTGAAGCGCTGGAAAGCATGGAGCTGCCAGAAGATAAGAATGCAGGTGCAGATGAGCCTTCTGAAAATGTTGAAAAGAAAGAAGCTTTAAAAGAGAAGATAAAAAAGGCTAGAAGTACCATTGTCTTAAGCATTACTGATAGGGTGCTTAAGGTGATTAAGGAAAAAACTGCTGCTGCTATGCTTAAGGCTTTAGATAATCTTTTTTTGTCTAAAGCCTTACCGAATAGGATATACTTGAAGCAAAAACTGTATGGCTACAAAATGTCTGAGACTCAGTCCATGGAAGGAAATCTCGATGAGTTTGTTCGTATAATAGCTGATCTGGAAAATACAAGCGTGACTGTTCCTGATGAAGATCAAGCCATTTTGCTTCTCATGTCTCTACCTAGAGCATATGACCAGCTGAGAGACACGCTGAAATATGGAACGTGTAAAACGACCTTAGCATTTGATGATGTTGTAGCTGCCATCCACTCTAAGGAGTTAGAGTTAAATGCTGTCAAGAAAGGTCAAAAGAATCAAGCTGAGGGTCTCTATGTCAAAGACAAAGCTGTGTCAAAAGGAAGACCAGAGCAGAGGGAAAAAGGTTGGAGAAATGGGAGACCCTGATCCAGGTCAACATCCAAGCACAGAGGTGAATGTTGGATTTGTGGTGAAGAGGGTCATTTCAGAGCCTCTTGTCCTAACAAGAACAAGCAGCAAGGAAAGCAGAGTCAAGGAGACAACAAGGGAGATTCTACGAACGGTAAAGGACATGTTGCTAAAGCATCAGGATTATATGTGTCAGAGGCACTATCTACTACTGGTGTAAACCTAGAAGATGAGTGGATTATGGATACAGGTTGTAGCTACCATATGACCCATAAAAGGGAATGGTTAGAAGACATGATTGAAACTGCTGAAGGTTCAGTGAGGATGGGTAACAAGACAGTATCTAAAGTGAAAGGAATAGGTTCTATCCGGATCAAGAATGAGAATGACATGGAGATTGTTCTTACAGATGTGAGATACATCCCTGAAATGGATAGAAATCTATTATCTCTTGGTACTTTTGAGAAAGCAGGCTGCAGTTTTGAATCAAAAGATGGTATTTTAAGTATCAAAACTGGTGAAAAAACAGTGCTGAGTGGAAGACGATGCGATACTCTATACGTGCTACAGTGGAAACCTGTAATTGCAGAGGCACACAGTATCAGAAGGAACCAAGATGACACAATACTATGGCATAAAAGGCTGGGACATATGAGTCATAAAAACATGATCATATTGGTGAAGAAAGGATTTCTGGATGAAAAGAAAGTGTCTTCGTTTGATGCATGTGAAGACTGCATATATGGAAAATCCAGAAGAGTGGGTTTCAACATTGCCCAACATGATGCAAAAGAGAAACTCGAATACATCCATTCTGATCTGTGGGGAGCACCAACCGTACCATTCTCCCTTAGTAAGTGTCAGTACTTTATAACATTCATTGATGACTTTACAAGAAAAGTCTGGGTTTACTTTCTAAAGACCAAAGACGAAGCTTTTGAAAAGTTTGTAGAATGGGTCAGCTTGGTGGAGAATCAGAGCGAGAAGAAAGTAAAAATTCTGAGAACAGACAATGGTTTAGAGTTTTGTAACAGACAGTTTGACACTTACTGTGGATCAAAAGGAATTCAAAGAGACAGAACGTGTGCCTACACTCCTCAACAGAACG
>OVBN01000113.1:0-31300 GCA_900406565.1 Turritis glabra | reverse complement strand
GTAGTTTGGATCCTTTGGAGTCAAATTTACAATGATCCCTTGTATTTGATTGAGTATAAGGACTAGAAACGCAACTAGATTCCAAAAATTAGAGTCGTGTAGGTTTGTGTTAAAGTTACAAAAAACACTTCTAGAACTTCTACTTCACACCAACGCTTCGCTTTGAATCAATAAAAACGCTTAGTTAGACTCTTTAGAGTTAAATGTGGCATCATCCCTTGTATATGATTGACTATAAGAACTAGACATGCAACCGGATTCGAAAACCTAAACTCGTGTAAGTTTATGTTGAAGTTCCAAAAAACATTTCTAGAACTTCTCCTTCACCCCAAACCTTTGCTTTAAATCGATAAAATGCGTAGTTGGAGTCTTTGGAGTCAAATTTAATATGACCTCTTGTATTTGATTGAGTATAAGAACTAGACATGCAACAGGATTCCAAAAGTTAGAGTTGTGTTGGTTTGTGTTAAAGTTACAAAAACATCTCTAGAACTTTTCCTTCACACTAACGCTTTGCTTTGAATCAATAAAACGCTTAGTTAGTGTCATTGGAGTCAAATGTGGCATGATTCCTTGTATATGATTGAGTATAAGAACTAGACATGCAACCAGATTCCAACAGCTAAAGTCCTATAGGTTTCTGTTAAAGCTCCAAAACCGCTTCTAGAACTTCTTCTTCACCCCAAAGCTTTGCTTTGAATCAATAACACGCTTAGTTGGAGTTTTGGAGTCAAATGTGGCATCATCCCTTGGTTATGATTGAGTATAAGCCCTAGACATTCTACCGGATTCCAAAACCTAAACTCGGGTAGGTTTGTCTTGAACTTCCAAAAAACACTTCCAGAACTTCTTCTTCACCCCAAAGCATTGGTTTGAATCAATAAAATGCTTAGTTAGAGTCTTTGTAGTCAAATTTAATATGATTCCTTTTATATGATTGAGTATAAGAATTAGACATGCAACCGGATTCAAAAAACTAAAGTCGTGTAGGGTGTTAAAGTTCCAAAAAACGCTACTAGAACTTCTTTTTCAGACCAACACTTTGTTTTGAATTAATAAAATGATTAGTTAGAGTGTTTAGAGTCAAATGTGGCATGATCCCTTGGATATGAGTGAATATAAGAACTAGACATGCAACCGAATTCCAAAACCTAAACTCGTGTCAGTTTATGTAGAAGTTCCAAAAAACATTTCTAAAACTTCTCCTTCACCCCAAAGCTTTGCTTTAAATCGATAAAATGCGTAGTTGGAGTTTTTTGGAGTCAAATTTAATATGACCTCTTGTATTTGATTGAGTATAAGAACTAGACATGCAACAGGATTCCAAATGTTAGAGTCGTGTTGGTTTGTGTTAAAGTTACAAAAACGTCTCTAGAACTTCTCCTTCACACCAACGCTTTGCTTTGAATCAATAAAACGCTTAGTTAGAGTCATTGGAGTCAAATGTGGCATGATTCCTTGTATATGATTGAGTATAAGAACTAGACATGCAACCGGATTCCAACAGCTAAAGTCGTGTAAGTTTGTGTGAAAGTTCCAAAACCGCTTCTAGAACTTCTCCTTCACCCCAAAGCTTTGCTTTGAATCAATAACACGCTTAGTTAGAGTGTTGGAATCAAATGTGGCATCATCCCTTGGATATGATTGAGTATAAGCCCTAGACATTCTACCGGATTCCAAAACATTAACTCGTGTAGGTTTGTATTGAACTTCCAAAAAACACTTCCAGAACTTCTTCTTCACCCCAAAGCTTTAGCTTGAATCAATAAAATGCTTAGTTAGAGTCTTTGTAGTCAAATTTAACATGATCCTTGTATATGATTGAGTATAAGAACTAGACATGCAACCGGATTCAAAAAGCTAAAGACGTGTAGGTTGTGTTTAAAGTTCCAAAAAACGCTTTTAGAACTTCTTCTTCACACCAATACTTTGTTTTGAATTAATAAAATGATTAGTTAGAGTGTTTAGTGTTAAATGTGGCACGATCCCTTGGATATGATTGAGTATAAGAACTAGACATGCCACCAAATTCCAAAACCTAAACTCGTGTAGGTTTATGTTGAAGTTCCAAAAAACATTTCTAGAACTTCTCCTTCACCCCAAAGCTTTGCTTTGAATCGATCAAATGCGTGGTTGGAGCCTTTGGTGTAAAATTTAACATGATACCTTGTATTTGATTGAGTATAAGAACTAGAAATGCAACTGGATTCCAAAACTAGAGTCGTGTAGGTTTGTGTTAAAGTTCCAAAAACGCTTCTATAACTTCTCCTGCCACACCAATGCTTTGCTTTGAATCAATAAAACGCTTAGTTAGAGTCATTGGAGTCAAATGTCGCATGATCCCTTGTATATGATTGAGTATAAGAACTAGACATGCAACCGGATTCCAACAGCTAAAGTCGTATAGGTTTGTGTGAAAGTTCCAAAACCACTTCTAGAACTTCTCCTTCACCCCAAAGCTTTACTTTGAATCAATAACACGCTTAGTTAAAGTTTTGGAGTCAAATGTGGCATCATCCCTTGGATATGATTGAGTATAAGCCCTAGATATTCTACTGGATTCCAAAACCTAAACTCGTGTAGGTTTGTGTTGAACTTCCAAAAAACACTTCTACAACTTCTCCTTCATCCCAAAGCTTTGGTTTGAATCAATAAAATGCTTAGTAAGAGTCTTTTTAGTCAAATTTAACATGATCCCTTGTATATGATTGAGTATAAGAACTAGACATGTAACCGGATTCTAAAAGCTAAAGTCGTGTAGGTTGGTGTTAAAGTTCCAAAAAACGCTTCTAGAACTTTTTCTTCACACCAACACGTTGCTTTGAATCAATAAAATGATTAGTTAAAGTGTTTAGAGTTAAATGTGGCACGATCCCAGGGATATGATTGAGTATAAGAACTAGACATGCAACCAAATTCCAAAACCTAAACTCGTGTAGGTTTATGTTGAAGTACCAAAAACGATTTCTAGAACTTCTCCTTCACCCCCAAAGCTTTGCTTTGAATCGATAAAATGCGTAGTTGGAGTCTTTGGAGTCAAATTTAACATGATCCCTTGTATTTGATTGAGTATAAGAACTAGAAATGCAACTGGATTCCAAAAACTAGAGTCGTGTAGGTTTGTTTTAAAGTTACAAAAAGCACTTCTAGAACTTCTCCTTCACACCAATGCTTCGCTTTGAATCAATAAAACGCTTAGTTAGAGTCTTTGGAGTTAAATGTGGCATGATCTCTTGTATATGATTGACTATAAGAACTATACGTGCAACTGGATTCGAAAACCTAAACTCGTGTAAGTTTATGTTGAAGTTCCAAAAAATATTTCTAGAACTTCTCCTTCACCCCAAACCTTTGCTTTAAATCGATAAAATGCGTAGTTGGAGTTTTTGGAGTCAAATTTAATATGACCTCTTGTATTTGATTGAGTATAAGAACTAGACATGCAACAGGATTCCAAATGTTAGAGTCGTGTTGGTTTGTGTTAAAGTTACAAAAACGTCTCTAGAACTTCTCCTTCACACCAATGCTTTGCTTTGAATCAATAAAACGCTTAGTTAGAGTCATTGGAGTCAAATGTGGCATGATTCCTTGTATATGATTGAGTATAAGAACTAGACATGCAACCGGATTCCAACAGCTAAAGTCATGTAGGTTTGTGTGAAAGTTCCAAAACCGCTTCTAGAACTTCTCCTTCACCCCAAAGCTTTGCTTTGAATCAATAACACGCTTAGTTAGAGTTTTGGAGTCAAATGTGGCATCATCCCTTGGATATGATTGAGTATAAGCCCTAGACATTCTAACGGATTCCAAAACCTAAACTCGTGTAGGTTTGTGTTGAACTTCCAAAAAACACTTCCAGAACTTCTTCTTCACCCCAAAGCATTGCTTTGAATCAATAAAATGCTTAGTTAGAGTCTTTGTAGTCAAATTTCGCATGATCCCTTGTATATGATTGAGTATAAGAACTAGACATGCAACCGGATTCCAAAAGCTAGACTCGTGTCGGTTTGTGTTAAAGTTACAAAAAACGCTTCTAGAACTTCTCCTTCACACCAACACTTTGCTTTGAATCAATAAAATGATTAGTTAGAGTGTTTAGTGTTAAATGTGGCACGATCCCTTGGATATGATTGAGTATAAGAACTAGACATGCAACCGAATTCCAAAACCTAAACTCGTGTAGGTTTATGTTGAAGTTCCAAAAAACATTTCTAGAACTTCTCCTTCACCCTAAAGCTTTGCTTTGAATCGATAAAATGCGTAGTTGGATCCTTTGGAGTCAAATTTAACATGATCCCTTGTATTTGATTGAGTATAAGAACTAGAAATGCAACTGGATTCCAAAAACTAGAGTCGTGTAGGTTTGTTTTAAAGTTACAAAAAGCACTTCTAGAACTTCTACTTCACACCAACGCTTTGCTTTGAATCAATAAAACGCTTAGTTAGTGTCATTGGAGTCAAATGTGGCATGATTCCTTGTATATGATTGAGTATAAGAACTAGACATGCAACCAGATTCCAACAGCTAAAGTCCTATAGGTTTCTGTTAAAGCTCCAAAACCGCTTCTAGAACTTCTCCTTCACCCCAAAGCTTTGCTTTGAATCAATAACACGCTTAGTTGGAGTTTTGGAGTCAAATGTGGCATCATCCCTTGGTTATGATTGAGTATAAGCCCTAGACATTCTACCGGATTCCAAAACCTAAACTCGGGTAGGTTTGTCTTGAACTTCCAAAAAACACTTCCAGAACTTCTTCTTCACCCCAAAGCATTGGTTTGAATCAATAAAATGCTTAGTTAGAGTCTTTGTAGTCAAATTTAATATGATTCCTTTTATATAATTGAGTATAAGAATTAGACATGCAACCGGATTCAAAAAACTAAAGTCGTGTAGGGTGTTAAAGTTCCAAAAAATGCTACTAGAACTTCTTTTTCACACCAACACTTTGTTTTGAATTAATAAAATGATTAGTTAGAGTGTTTAGAGTCAAATGTGGCACGATCCCTTGGATATGAGTGAGTATAAGAACTAGACATGCAACCGAATTCCAAAACCTAAACTCGTGTCAGTTTATGTAGAAGTTCCAAAAAACATTTCTAAAACTTCTCCTTCACCCCAAAGCTTTGCTTTGAATCGATAAAATGCGTAGTTGGAGCCTTTGGAGTCAAATTTAACATGATCTCTTGTATTTGATTGAGTCTAAGAACTAGAAATGCAACTAGATTCCAAAAACTGGAGTCGTGTAGGTGTGTGTTAAAGTTACAAAAAACGCTTCTAGAACTTCTCCTTCACACCAACGCTTTGCTTTGAATCAATAAAACGCTTAGTTAGAGTCATTGGAGTCAAATGTCGCATGATCCCTTGTATATGATTGAGTATAAGAACTAGACATGCAACCGGATTCCAAAAGCTAGAGTCGTGTCGGCTTGTGTTAAAGTTACAAAAAACGCTTCTAGAACTTCTCCTTCACAGCAACGCTTTGCTTTGAATCAATAAAACGCTTAGTTAGAGTCATTTGAGTCAAATGCAGCATAATTCCTTGTATATGATTGAGTATAAGAACTAGACATGCAACCGGATTCCAACAGCTAAAGTCGTATAAGTTTGTGTGAAAGTTCCAAAACCGCTTCTAGAACTTCTCCTTCACCCCAAAGCTTTGCTTTGAATCAATAACACGCTTAGTTAGAGTTTTGGAGTCAAATGTGGCATCATCCCTTGGATATGATTGAGTATAAGCCCCAGACATTCTACCGGATTCCAAAACCAAAACTCGTGTAGGTTTGTGTTAAACTTCCAAAAAACACTTCTAGAACTTCTTCTTCATCCCAAAGATTTGGTTTGAATCAATAAAATGCTTGGTTAGAGTCTTTTTAGACAAATTTAACATGATCCCTTGTATATGATTGAGTATAAGGAGTAGACATGCAACCAGATTCCAAAAGCTAAAGTCGTGTAGGTTGGTGTTAAAGTTCCAAAAAACGCTTCTAGAACTTCTTCTTCACACCAACACTTTGATTTGAATCAATAAAATAATTAGTTAGAGTTTTAGAGTTAAATGTGGCACGATCCTTCGGATATGATTGAGTATAAGAACTAGACAGGCAACCGATTTCAAAAACCTAAACTCGTGTAGGTTTATGTTGAAGTTCCAAAAAATATTTCTAGAACTTCTCCTTCACCCCAAAGCTTTGCTTTGAATCGATAAAATGCGTAGTTGGAGCCTTTGGATTCAAATTTAACATGATCACTTGTATTTGATTGAGTATAAGAACTAGACAGGCAACCGAATTCAAAAACCTAAACTCGTGTAGGTTTATGTTGAAGTTCCAAAAAACATTTCTAGAATTTCGCCTTCAGCCAAAGCTTTGCTTTGAATCGATAAAATGCGTAGTTGGAGCCTTTGGAGTCAAATTTAACATGATCCCTTGTATTTGATTGAGTATAAGAACTAGAAATGCAACTGGATTCCAAAAACTAGAGTCGTGTAGGTTTGTTTTAAAGTTACAAAAAGCACTTCTAGAACTTCTCCTACACACCAATGCTTCGCTTTGAATCAATAAAACGCTTAGATAGAGTCTTTGGAGTTAAATGTGGCATGATCTCTTGTATATGATTGACTATAAGAACTATACGTGCAACCGGATTCGAAAACCTAAACGCGTGTAAGTTTATGTTGAAGTTCCAAAAAATATTTCTAGAACTTCTCCTTCACCCCAAAGCTTTGCTTTAAATCGATAAAATGCGTAGTTTGAGTTTTTGGAGTCAAATTTAATATGACCCTTTATATTTGATTGAGTGTAAGAATTACACATGCAAGTGGATTCCAAAAGCGAGAGTCGTGCCGGTTTGTGTTAAAGTTACAAAAAATGCTTCTATAACTTCTCTTTCACACCAACGCTTTGCTTTCAATCAATAAAACACTTAGTTAGAGTCATTGGAGTCAAATGTGGCATGATCCCTTGTATATGATTGAGTATAAGAACTAGACATGCAACTGGATTCTAAAAGTGAGAGTCGTGTCGGTTTGTGTTAAATTTACAAAAAATGCTTCTGTAACTTCTCCTTCACACCAATGCTTTGCTTTCAATCAATAAAACGTTTAGTTAGAGTCATTGGAGTCAAATGTGGTATGATCCCTTGTATATGATTGAGTATAAGAACTAGACATGCAACCGGATTCTAACAGCTAAAGTCGTATAGGTTTGTGTTAAAGTTCCAAAACTGCTTCTAGAAATTTTCCTTCACCTCTAAACTTTGCTTTAAATCAATAACACGCTTAGTTAGAGTTTTGGAGTCAAATGTGGCATCATCCCTTGGATATGATTGAGTGTAAGAACTAGACATGGAACCGGATTCCAAAAGCTAAAGTCGTGTAGGTTTGTGTTAAACTTCCAAAAAACGCTTCTAGAACTTTTCCTTCACACCAACGCTTCGCTTTGAATCGATAAAATGCGTAGTTGAAGTCTATGGAGTCAAATTTAACATGACCCCTTGTATTTGATTGAGTATATTAACTCGACATGCAACCGGATTCCAAAAGCTAGAGTCACGTCGGTTTGTGTTAAAGTTACATAAAACGCTTCTAGAACTTTTTCACACCAACACTTTGCTTTGAATCAATAAAACGCTTAGTTAGAGTCATTGGAGTCACATATGGCATGATCCCTTATAAATGATTGAATATAAGAACTAGACATGCAGCCGGATTCCAAAAGCTAGAGTCGTGTCAGTTTGTGTTAAAGTTATAAAAAACGCTTCTAGAACTTCTCTTTCACACCAACGCTTTGCTTTCAATCAATAAAACGCTTAGTTAGAGTCATTGGAGTCAAATGTGACATGATCTCTTGTATATGATTGAGTATAAGAACTAGACATGCAACCAGATTCTAACAGCTAAAGTCGTATAGGTTTGTGTTAAAGTTCCAAAACTGCTTCTAGAACTTCTCCTTTACCCCTAAGCTTTGCTTTGAATCAATAACACGCTTAGTTAGAGTTTTGGAGTCAAATGTGGCATCATCCCTTGGGTATGATTGAGTGTAAGAACTAGACATGCAACCGGATTCCAAAAGCTAAAGTCATGTACGTTTGTGTTAAAGTTCCAAAAAACGATTCTAGAACTTTTCCTTCACACCAACGCTTCACTTTGAATCGATAAAATGCGTCGTTGAAGTCTTTGGAGTCAAATTTAACACGACCCCTTGTATTTGATTGAGTATATGAACTCGACATGCAACCGGATTCCAAAAGCTAGAGTCGCGTCGGTTTGTGTTAAAGTTACAAAAATCGGTTCTAGAACTTCTCCTTCACACCAACACTTTGCTTTGAATCAATAAAACGCTTAGTTAGAGTCATTGCAGTCAAATGTGGCATGATTCCTTATATATGATTGAGTATAAGAACTACACATGCAGCCGGATTGCAAAACCTAGAGTCATGTTAGTTTGTGTTAAAGTTACCAAAAACGCTTCTAGAACTTCTCCTTCACACCAGCGCTTTGCTTTGAATCAATAAAACGCTTAGCTAGAGTCATTGGAGTCAAATGCGGCATGATCCCTTGTATATGATTAAGTATAAGAACTAGACATGCAACCGGATTCCAACAGCTAAAGTCATGTAGATTTATGTTGAAGTTCCAAAAAACATTTATAGAACTTCTCCTTCACCCCAAAGCTTTGCTTTAATTTGATAAAATGTGTAGTTAGAGTTTTTGGAGTTAAATTTAATATGACCCCTTATATTTGATTGAGTATAAGAACTAGACATGCAACCGGATTCTAACAGCTAAAGTCGTATAGGTTTGTGTTAAAGTTCCAAAACTGCTTCTAGAAATTCTTCTTCACCCCAAAGCTTTTCTTTGAATCAATAACACGCTTAGTTAGAGTTTTGGAGTCAAATGTGGCATCATCCCTTGGATATGATTGAGTATAAGAACTAGACATGCAACCGGATTCTAACAGCTAAAGTCGTATAGGTTTGTGTTATAGTTCCAAAACTGCTTCTAGTACTTCTCCTTCACCCGAAAGCTTTGCTTTGAATCAATAACACGCTTAATTAGAGTTTTGGAGTCAAATGTGGCGTCATGCCTTGGATATGATTGAGTATAAGCAGTAGACATTCTAACGGATTCCAAAATCTAAACTCATGTAGGTTTGTGTCGAAATTCCAAAAAACATTTTTAGAACTTCTCGTTCACCCCAAAGCTTTGCTTTGAATCGATAAAATACGTAGTTGAAGTCTTTGGAGTCAAATTTAACATGACCCCTTGTATTTGATTGAGTATATGAACTCATAATACAACCGGATTCCAAAAGCTAGAGTCGCGTCGGTTTGTGTTAAAGTTACATAAAACACTTCTAGAACTTCTCCTTCACACCAACGCTTTGCTTTCAATTAATAAAACGCTTAGTTAGAGTCATTGGAGTCAAATGTGACATGATCCCTTGTATATGATTGAGTATAAGAACTAGACATGCAACCAGATTCTAACAGCTAAAGTCGTATAGGTTTGTGTTAAAGTTCCAAAACCGCTTCTAGAACTTCTCCATCACCCCCAAGCTTTGCTTTGAATCAATTATACGCTTAGTTAGAGTTTTGAAGTCAAATGTGGCATCATCCCTTGGATATGATTGAGTATAAGAACTAGACATGCAACCAGATTCCAAAAGCTAAAGTCGTGTAGATTTATGTTGAAGTTCCAAAAAACATTTATAAAACTTCTCCTTCACCCAAAGCTTTGCTTTGATTCGATAAACTGTGTAGTTGTAGTTTCTGGAGTTAAATTTAATATGACCCCTTATATTTGATTGAGTATAAGAACTAGACATGCAACCGGATTCTAACAGCTAAAGTCGTATAGGTTTGTGTTATAGTTCCAAAACTGCTTCTAGTACTTGTCCTTCACCCCAAAGCTTTGCTTTGAATCAATAACACGCTTAATTAGAGTTTTGGAGTCAAATGTGGCGTCATGCCTTGGATATGATTGAGTATAAGTACTAGACATTCTAACGGATTCCAAAATCTAAACTCATGTAGGTTTGTGTCGAAATTACAAAAAACATTTCTAGAACTTCTCCTTCACCCCAAAGCTTTGCTTTGAATCGATAAAATACGTAGTTGAAGTCTTTGGAGTCAAATTTAACATGACCCCTTGTATTTGATTGAGTATATGAACTCATAATGCAACCGGATTCCAAAAGCTAGAGTCACGTCGGTTTGTGTTAAAGTTACATAAAACACTTCTAGAACTTCTCCTTCACACCAACACTTTGCTTTGAATCAATAAAACACTTAGTTAAAGTCATTGGAGTCAAATTTAATATGACCCCTTATATTTGATTGAGTATAAGAACTAGACATGCAACTGGATTCCAAAAGCAAGAGTCGTGTCGGTTTGTGATAAAGTTACAAAAAATGCTTCTATAACTTCTCCTTCACACCAACGCTTTGCTTTCAATCAATAAAACGCTTAGTTAGAGTCATTGGAGTCAAATGTGGCATGATCCCTTGTATATGATTGAGTATAAGAACTAGACATGCAACCAGATTCTAACAGCTAAAGTCGTATAGGTTTGCGTTAAAGTTCCAAATTTGCTTCTAGAACTTCTCCTTCACCCCAAAGCTTTGCTTTGAATCAATAACACACTTAGTTAGAGTTTTGTAGTCAAATGTGGCGTCATCCCTCGGATATGATTGAGTATAAGCACTAGACATTCTAATGGATTCAAAAATCTAAACTCGTATAGGTTTGTGTCAAAAGTCCAAAAAACATTTCTAGAACTTCTCCTTCACCCCAAAGCTTTGCTTTGAATCGATAAAATGCGTAGTTGAAATCTTTGGAGTCAAATTTAACACGACCCCTTGTATTTGATTGAGTATATGAACTCGACATGCAACCGGATTCCAAAAGCTAGAGTCGCGTCGGTTTGTGTTAAAGTTACATAAAACGCTTCTAGAACTTCTCCTTCACACCAACACTTTGCTTTGAATCAATAAAACGCTTAGTTAGAGTCATTGCAGTCAAATGTGGCATGATTCCTTATATATGATTGAGTATAAGAACTACACATGCAGCCGGATTGCAAAATCTAGAGTCGTGTCGGTTTGTGTTAAAATTACCAAAAACGCTTCTACAACTTCTCCTTCACACCAACACTTTGCTTTGAATCAATAAAACGCTTAGCTAGAGTCATTGGAGTCAAATGCGGCATGATCCCTTATATATGATTGAGTATAAGAACTAGACATGCAACCGGGTTCCAACAGCTAAAGTCGTAGATATCTGTGTTAAAGTTCTAAAACCGCTTCTAGAACTTCTCCATCACCCCAAAGCTTTGCTTTGAATCAATTATACGCTTAGTTAGAGTTTTAGAGTCAAATGTGGCATCATCCCTTGGATATGATTGAGTATAAGAACTAGACATGCAACCAGATTCCAAAAGCTAAAGTCGTGTAGATTTATGTTGAAGTTCCAAAAAACATTTATAGAACTTCTCCTTCACCCCAAAGCTTTGGTTTGATTCGATAAAATGTGTAGTTGGAGTCATTGGAGACAAATTTAATATGACCCCTTATATTTGATTGAGTATAAGAACTAGACATGCAATTGGATTCCAAAAGCGAGAGTCGTGTCGGTTTGTGTTAAATTTACAAAAAATGCTTCTATAACTTCTCCTTCACACCAACGCTTTGCTTTCAATCAATAAAACGCTTAGTTAGAGTCATTGGAGTCAAATGTGGTATGATACCTTGTATATGATTGAGTATAAGAACTAGACATGCAACCAGATTCTAACAGCTAAAGTCGTATAGGTTTGCGTTAAAGTTCCAAATTTGCTTCTAGAACTTCTCCTTCACCCCAAAGCTTTGCTTTGAATCAATAACACGCTTAATTAGAGTTTTGGAGTCAAATGTGGTGTCATCCCTTGGATATGATTGAGTATAAGCACTAGACATGCTAACGGATTCCAAAATCTAAACTCGTGTAGGTTTGTGTCGAAATTCCAAAAAACATTTCTAGAACTTCTCCTTCACCCCAAAGCTTTGCTTTGAATCGATAAAATACGTAGTTGAAGTCTTTGGAGTCAAATTTAACATGACCCCTTGTCTTTGATTGAGTATATGAACTCATAATGCAACCGGATTCCAAAAGCTAGAGTCGCGTCGGTTTGTGTCAAAGTTACATAAAACACTTCTAAAACTTCTCCTTCACACCAACACTTTGCTTTGAATCAATAAAACGTTTAGTTAGAGTCATTGGAGTCAAATGTGGCATGATCCCTTATATATGATTGAGTATAAGAACTAGACATGCAGCCGGATTCCAAAAGCTAGAGTCGTGTCGGTTTGTGTTAAAGTTACAAAAAACGCTTCTAGAACTTCTCCTTCATACCAACGCTTTGCTTTGAATCAATAAAACGCTTAGTTAGAGTTATTGGAGTCAAATGTGCATGATCCCTAGTATATGATTGAGTATAAGAATTAGACATGCAACCGGATTCTAACAGCTAAAGTCGTATAGGTTTGTGTTAAATTTCCAAAACTGCTTCTAGAAATTCTTCTTCACCCCGAAGCTTTGTTTTGAATCAATAACACGCTGAGTTAGAGTTTTGGAGTCAAATGTGGCATCATCCCTTGGATATGATTGAGTGTAAGAACTAGACATGGAACCGGATTCCAAAAGCTAAACTCGTGTAGGTTTGTGTCAAAGTTCCAAAAAATGCTTCTAGAACTTTTCCTTCACACCAACTCTTCGCTTTGAATCGATAAAATGCGTAGTTGAAGTCTTTGGAATCAAATTTAACATGACCCCTTGTATTTGATTGAGTATATGAACTCGACATGCAACCGGATTCCAAAAGCTAGAGTCGCGTCGGTTTGTGTTAAAGTTACATAAAATGCTTCTAGAACTTCTTCACTCCAACACTTTGCTTTGAATCAATAAAACGCTTAGTTAGAGTCATTGGAGTCAAATATGGCATGATCCCT
This sequence comes from Turritis glabra, assembly GCA_900406565.1. Lineage (NCBI taxonomy): Eukaryota > Viridiplantae > Streptophyta > Magnoliopsida > Brassicales > Brassicaceae > Turritis > Turritis glabra. Next base: position 18,316 of record OVBN01000113.1, on the reverse strand, counting down.
TATAAATGATTGAATATAAGAACTAGACATGCAGCCGGATTCCAAAAGCTAGAGTCGTGTCAGTTTGTGTTAAAGTTACAAAAAACGCTTCTAGAACTTCTCCTTCACACCAACGCTTTGCTTTGAATCAATAAAACGCTTAGTTAGAGTCATTGAAGTCAAATGTGCATGATCCCTTGTATATGATTGAGCATAAAAACTAGACATGCAACCAGATTCTAACAGCTAAAGTCGTATAGGTTTGTGTTAAAGTTCCAAAACTGCTTCTAGAAATTCTCCTTCACCCCTAAGCTTTGCTTTGAATCAATAACACGCTTAGTTAGAGTTTTGGAGTCAAATGTGGCATCATCCCTTGGATATGATTGAGTGTAAGAACTAGACATGCAACCGGATTCGAAAAGCTAAAGTCGTGTACGTTTGTGTTAAAGTTCCAAAAAACGCTTCTAGAACTTTTCCTTCACACCAACGCTTTGTTTTGAATCGATAAAATGCATCGTTGAAGTCTCTGGAGTCAAATTTAACATGACCCCTTGTATTTGATTGAGTATATGAACTCGACATGCAACCGGATTCCAAAAGCTAGAGTCGCGTCGGTTTGTGTTAAAGTTACAAAAAATGCTTCTAGAACTTCTCCTTCACACCAACACTTTGCTTTGAATCAATAAAACGCTTAGCTAGAGTCATTGGAGTCAAATGCGCCATGATCCCTTGTATATGATTTAGTATAAAAACTAGACATGCAACCGGATTCCAACAGCTAAAGTCGTATATATTTGTGTTAAAGTTCTAAAACCGCTTCTAGAATTTCTCCATCACCCCAAAGCTTTGCTTTGAATCAATTATACGCTTAGTTAGAGTTTTGAAGTCAAATGTGGCATCATTCCTTGGATATGATTGAGTATAAGAACTAGACATGCAACCAGATTCCAAAAGCTAAAGTCGTGTAGATTTATGTTAAAGTTCCAAAAAACTTTTATAGAACTTCTCCTTCACCCCAAAGCTTTGCTTTGATTTGAAAAAATGTGTAGTTGAAGTTTTTGGAGTTAAATTTAATATGACCCCATATATTTGATTGAGTATAAGAACTAGACACGCAACCGGATTCTAACAGCTAAAGTCGTATAGATTTGTGTTAAAGTTCCAAAACTGCTTCTAGAAATTCTTCTTCACCCCAAATCTTTGCTTTGAATCAATAACACGCTTAGTTAGAATTTTGGAGTAAAATGTGGCATCATCCCTTGGATATGATTGAGTATAAGAACTAGACATGCAACCGGATTCTAACAGCTAAAGTCGTATAGGTTTGTGTTATAGTTCCAAAACTGCTTCTAGAAATTCTTCTTCACCCCAAATCTTTGCTTTGAATCAATAACACGCTTAGTTAGAATTTTGGAGTAAAATGTGGCATCATCCCTTGGATATGATTGAGTATAAGAACTAGACATGCAACCGGATTCTAACAGCTAAAGTCGTATAGGTTTGTGTTATAGTTCCAAAACTGCTTCTAATACTTCTCCTTCACCCCAAAGCTTTGCTTTGAATCAATAACACGCTTAATTAGAGTTTTGGAGTCAAATGTGGTGTCATCCCTTGGATATGATTGAGTATAAGCACTAGACATGCTAACGGATTCCAAAATCTAAACTCGTGTAGGTTTGTGTCAAAATTCCAAAAAACATTTCTAGAACTTCTCCTTCACCCCAAAGCTTTGCTTTGAATCGATAAAATACGTAGTTGAAGTCTTTGGAGTCAAATTTAACATGACCCCTTGTCTTTGATTGAGTATATGAACTCATAATGCAACCGGATTCCAAAAGCTAGAGTCGCGTCGGTTTGTGTTAAAGTTACATAAAACACTTCTAAAACTTCTCCTTCACACCAACACTTTGCTTTGAATCAACAAAACGTTTAGTTAGAGTCATTGGAGTCAAATGTGGCATGATCCCTTATATATGATTGAGTATAAGAACAAGACATGCAGCCGGATTCCAAAAGCTAGAGTCGTGTCGGTTTGTGTTAAAGTTACAAAAAACGCTTCTAGAACTTCTCCTTCATACCAACGCTTTGCTTTGAATCAATAAAACGCTTAGTTAGAGTTATTGGAGTCAAATGTGCATGATCCCTAGTATATGATTGAGTATAAGAATTAGACATGCAACCGGATTGTAACAGCTAAAGTCGTATAGGTTTGTGTTAAATTTCCAAAACTGCTTCTAGAAATTCTTCTTCACCCCAAAGCTTTGTTTTGAATCAATAACACGCTTAGTTAGAGTTTTGGAGTCAAATGTGGCATCATCCCTTGGATATGATTGAGTGTAAGAACTAGACATGGAACCGGATTCCAAAAGCTAAACTCGTGTAGGTTTGTGTCAAAGTTCCAAAAAATGCTTCTAGAACTTTTCCTTCACACCAACTCTTCGCTTTGAATCGATAAAATGCGTACTTGAAGTCTTTGGAATCAAATTTAACATGACCCCTTGTATTTGATTGAGTATATGAACTCGACATGCAACCGGATTCCAAAAGCTAGAGTCGCGTCGGTTTGTGTTAAAGTTACATAAAATGCTTCTAGAACTTCTTCACTCCAACACTTTGCTTTGAATCAATAAAACGCTTAGTTAGAGTCATTGGAGTCAAATATGGCATGATCCCTTATAAATGATTGAATATAAGAACTAGACATGCAGCCGGATTCCAAAAGCTAGAGTCGTGTCAGTTTGTGTTAAAGTTACAAAAAACGCTTCTAGAACTTCTCCTTCACACCAACGCTTTGCTTTGAATCAATAAAACGCTTAGTTAGAGTCATTGAAGTCAAATGTGCATGATCCCTTGTATATGATTGAGCATAAAAACTAGACATGCAACCAGATTCTAACAGCTAAAGTCGTATAGGTTTGTGTTAAAGTTCCAAAACTGCTTCTAGAAATTCTCCTTCACCCCTAAGCTTTGCTTTGAATCAATAACACGCTTAGTTAGAGTTTTGGAGTCAAATGTGGCATCATCCCTTGGATATGATTGAGTGTAAGAACTAGACATGCAACCGGATTTGAAAAGCTAAAGTCGTGTACGTTTGTGTTAAAGTTCCAAAAAACGCTTCTAGAACTTTTCTTTCACACCAACGCTTTGTTTTGAATCGATAAAATGCATCGTTGAAGTCTCTGGAGTCAAATTTAACATGACCCCTTGTATTTGATTGAGTATATGAACTCGACATGCAACCGGATTCCAAAAGCTAGAGTCGCGTCGGTTTGTGTTAAAGTTACATAAAATGCTTCTAGAACTTCTTCACTCCAACACTTTGCTTTGAATCAATAAAACACTTAGTTAGAGTCATTGGACTCAAATATGGCATGATCCCTTATAAATGATTGAATATAAGAACTAGACATGCAGCCGGATTCCAAAAGCTAGAGTCGTGTCAGTTTGTGTTAAAGTTACAAAAAATGCTTCTAGAACTTCTCCTTCACACCAACGCTTTGCTTTGAATCAATAAAACGCTTAGTTAGAGTCATTGAAGTCAAATGTGCATGATCCCTTGTATATGATTGAGCATAAAAACTAGACATGCAACCAGATTCTAACAGCTAAAGTCGTATAGGTTTGTGTTAAAGTTCCAAAACTGCTTCTAGAAATTCTCCTTCACCCCTAAGCTTTGCTTTGAATCAATAACACGCTTAGTTAGAGTTTTGGAGTCAAATGTGGCATCATCCCTTGGATATGATTGAGTGTAAGAACTAGACATGCAACCGGATTCGAAAAGCTAAAGTCGTGTACGTTTGTGTTAAAGTTCCAAAAAACGCTTCTAGAACTTTTCCTTCACACCAACACTTTGTTTTGAATCGATAAAATGCATCGTTGAAGTCTCTGGAGTCAAATTTAACATGACCCCTTGTATTTGATTGAGTATATGAACTCGACATGCAACCGGATTCCAAAAGCTAGAGTCGCGTCGGTTTGTGTTAAAGTTACAAAAAATGCTTCTAGAACTTCTCCTTCACACCAACACTTTGCTTTGAATCAATAAAACGCTTAGCTAGAGTCATTGGAGTCAAATGCGGCATGATCCCTTGTATATGATTTAGTATAAAAACTAGACATGCATCCGGATTCCAACAGCTAAAGTCGTATATATTTGTGTTAAAGTTCTAAAACCGCTTCTAGAATTTCTCCATCACCCCAAAGCTTTGCTTTGAATCAATTATACGCTTAGTTAGAGTTTTGAAGTCAAATGTGGCATCATTCCTTGGATATGATTGAGTATAAGAACTAGACATGCAACCAGATTCCAAAAGCTAAAGTCGTGTAGATTTATGTTAAAGTTCCAAAAAACATTTATAGAACTTCTCCTTCACCCCAAAGCTTTGCTTTGATTTGATAAAATGTGTAGTTGAAGTTTTTGGAGTTAAATTTAATATGACCCCATATATTTGATTGAGTATAAGAACTAGACACGCAACCGGATTCTAACAGCTAAAGTCGTATAGATTTGTGTTAAAGTTCCAAAACTGCTTCTAGAAATTCTTCTTCACCCCAAATCTTTGCTTTGAATCAATAACACGCTTAGTTAGAGTTTTGGAGTCAAATGTGGCATCATCCCTTGGATATGATTGAGTATAAGAACTAGACATGCAACCGGATTCTAACAGCTAAAGTCGTATAGGTTTGTGTTATAGTTCCAAAACTGCTTCTAATACTTCTCCTTCACCCCAAAGCTTTGCTTTGAATCAATAACACGCTTAATTAGAGTTTTGGAGTCAAATGTGGTGTCATCCCTTGGATATGATTGAGTATAAGCACTAGACATGCTAACGGATTCCAAAATCTAAACTCGTGTAGGTTTGTGTCAAAATTCCAAAAAACATTTCTAGAACTTCTCCTTCACCCCAAAGCTTTGCTTTGAATCGATAAAATACGTAGTTGAAGTCTTTGGAGTCAAATTTAACATGACCCCTTGTCTTTGATTGAGTATATGAACTCATAATGCAACCGGATTCCAAAAGCTAGAGTCGCGTCGGTTTGTGTTAAAGTTACATAAAACACTTCTAAAACTTCTCCTTCACACCAACACTTTGCTTTGAATCAATAAAACGTTTAGTTAGAGTCATTGGAGTCAAATGTGGCATGATCCCTTATATATGATTGAGTATAAGAACTAGACATGCAGCCGGATTCCAAAAGCTAGAGTCGTGTCGGTTTGTGTTAAAGTTACAAAAAACGCTTCTAGAACTTCTCTTTCATACCAACGCTTTGCTTTGAATCAATAAAACGCTTAGTTAGAGTTATTGGAGTCAAATGTGCATGATCCCTAGTATATGATTGAGTATAAGAATTAGACATGCAACCGAATTCTAACAGCTAAAGTCGTATAGGTTTGTGTTAAATTTCCAAAATTGCTTCTAGAAATTCTTCTTCACCCCAAAGCTTTGTTTTGAATCAATAACACGCTTAGTTAGAGTTTTGGAGTCAAATGTGGCATCATCCCTTGGATATGATTGAGTGTAAGAACTAGACATGGAACCGGATTCCAAAAGCTAAACTCGTGTAGGTTTGTGTCAAAGTTCCAAAAAATGCTTCTAGAACTTTTCCTTCACACCAACTCTTCGCTTTGAATCGATAAAATGCGTAGTTGAAGTCTTTGGAATCAAATTTAACATGACCCCTTGTATTTGATTGAGTATATGAACTCGACATGCAACCGGATTCCAAAAGCTAGAGTCGCGTCGGTTTGTGTTAAAGTTACATAAAATGCTTCTAGAACTTCTTCACTCCAACACTTTGCTTTGAATCAATAAAACGCTTAGTTAGAGTCATTGGAGTCAAATATGGCATGATCCCTTATAAATGATTGAATATAAGAACTAGACATGCAGCCGGATTCCAAAAGCTAGAGTCGTGTCAGTTTGTGTTAAAGTTACAAAAAACGCTTCTAGAACTTCTCCTTCACACCAACGCTTTGCTTTGAATCAATAAAACGCTTAGTTAGAGTCATTGAAGTCAAATGTGCATGATCCCTTGTATATGATTGAGCATAAAAACTAGACATGCAACCAGATTCTAACAGCTAAAGTCGTATAGGTTTGTGTTAAAGTTCCAAAACTGCTTCTAGAAATTCTCCTTCACCCCTAAGCTTTGCTTTGAATCAATAACACGCTTAGTTAGAGTTTTGGAGTCAAATGTGGCATCATCCCTTGGATATGATTGAGTGTAAGAACTAGACATGCAACCGGATTCGAAAAGCTAAAGTCGTGTACGTTTGTGTTAAAGTTCCAAAAAACGCTTCTAGAACTTTTCTTTCACACCAACGCTTTGTTTTGAATCGATAAAATGCATCGTTGAAGTCTCTGGAGTCAAATTTAACATGACCCCTTGTATTTGATTGAGTATATGAACTCGACATGCAACCGGATTCCAAAAGCTAGAGTCGCGTCGGTTTGTGTTAAAGTTACATAAAATGCTTCTAGAACTTCTTCACTCCAACACTTTGCTTTGAATCAATAAAACACTTAGTTAGAGTCATTGGAGTCAAATATGGCATGATCCCTTATAAATGATTGAATATAAGAACTAGACATGCAGCCGGATTCCAAAAGCTAGAGTCGTGTCAGTTTGTGTTAAAGTTACAAAAAATGCTTCTAGAACTTCTCCTTCACACCAACGCTTTGCTTTGAATCAATAAAACGCTTAGTTAGAGTCATTGAAGTCAAATGTGCATGATCCCTTGTATATGATTGAGCATAAAAACTAGACATGCAACCAGATTCTAACAGCTAAAGTCGTATAGGTTTGTGTTAAAGTTCCAAAACTGCTTCTAGAAATTCCCCTTCACCCCTAAGCTTTGCTTTGAATCAATAACACGCTTAGTTAGAGTTTTGGAGTCAAATGTGGCATCATCCCTTGGATATGATTGAGTGTAAGAACTAGACATGCAACCGGATTCGAAAAGCTAAAGTCGTGTACGTTTGTGTTAAAGTTCCAAAAAACGCTTCTAGAACTTTTCTTTCACACCAACGCTTTGTTTTGAATCGATAAAATGCATCGTTGAAGTCTCTGGAGTCAAATTTAACATGACCCCTTGTATTTGATTGAGTATATGAACTCGACATGCAACCGGATTCCAAAAGCTAGAGTCGCGTCGGTTTGTGTTAAAGTTACATAAAATGCTTCTAGAACTTCTTCACTCCAACACTTTGCTTTGAATCAATAAAACACTTAGTTAGAGTCATTGGAGTCAAATATGGCATGATCCCTTATAAATGATTGAATATAAGAACTAGACATGCAGCCGGATTCCAAAAGCTAGAGTCGTGTCAGTTTGTGTTAAAGTTACAAAAAATGCTTCTAGAACTTCTCCTTCACACCAACGCTTTGCTTTGAATCAATAAAACGCTTAGTTAGAGTCATTGAAGTCAAATGTGCATGATCCCTTGTATATGATTGAGCATAAAAACTAGACATGCAACCAGATTCTAACAGCTAAAGTCGTATAGGTTTGTGTTAAAGTTCCAAAACTGCTTCTAGAAATTCCCCTTCACCCCTAAGCTTTGCTTTGAATCAATAACACGCTTAGTTAGAGTTTTGGAGTCAAATGTGGCATCATCCCTTGGATATGATTGAGTGTAAGAACTAGACATGCAACCGGATTCGAAAAGCTAAAGTCGTGTACGTTTGTGTTAAAGTTCCAAAAAACGCTTCTAGAACTTTTCCTTCACACCAACGCTTTGTTTTGAATCGATAAAATGCATCGTTGAAGTCTCTGGAGTCAAATTTAACATGACCCCTTGTATTTGATTGAGTATATGAACTCGACATGCAACCGGATTCCAAAAGCTAGAGTCGCGTCGGTTTGTGTTAAAGTTACAAAAAATGCTTCTAGAACTTCTCCTTCACACCAACACTTTGCTTTGAATCAATAAAACGCTTACCTAGAGTCATTGGAGTCAAATGCGGCATGATCCCTTGTATATGATTTAGTATAAAAACTAGACATGCAACCGGATTCCAACAGCTAAAGTCGTATATATTTGTGTTAAAGTTCTAAAACCGCTTCTAGAATTTCTCCATCACCCCAAAGCTTTGCTTTGAATCAATTATACGCTTAGTTAGAGTTTTGAAGTCAAATGTGGCATCATTCCTTGGATATGATTAAGTATAAGAACTAGACATGCAACCAGATTCCAAAAGCTAAAGTCGTGTAGATTTATGTTAAAGTTCCAAAAAACATTTATAGAACTTCTCCTTCACCCCAAAGCTTTGCTTTGATTTGATAAAATGTGTAGTTGAAGTTTTTGGAGTTAAATTTAATATGACCCCATATATTTGATTGAGTATAAGAACTAGACACGCAACCGGATTCTAACAGCTAAAGTCGTATAGATTTGTGTTAAAGTTCCAAAACTGCTTCTAGAAATTCTTCTTCACCCCAAAGCTTTGCTTTGAATCAATAACACGCTTAGTTAGAGTTTTGGAGTCAAATGTGGCATCATCCCTTGGATATGATTGAGTATAAGAACTAGACATGCAACCGGATTCTAACAGCTAAAGTCGTATAGGTTTGTGTTATAGTTCCAAAACTGCTTCTAATACTAATCCTTCACCCCAAAGCTTTGCTTTGAATCAATAACACGCTTAATTAGAGTTTTGGAGTCAAATGTGGTGTCATCCCTTGGATATGATTGAGTATAAGCACTAGACATGCTAACGGATTCCAAAATCTAAACTCGTGTAGGTTTGTGTCGAAATTCCAAAAAATATTTCTAGAACTTCTCCTTCACCCCAAAGCTTTGCTTTGAATCGATAAAATACGTAGTTGAAGTCTTTAGAGTCAAATTTAACATGACCCCTTGTCTTTGATTGAGTATATGAACTCATAATGCAACCGGATTCCAAAAGCTAGAGTCACGTCGGTTTGTGTTAAAGTTACATAAAACACTTCTATAACTTCTCCTTCACACCAACGTTTTGCTTTCAATCAATAAAACGCTTAGTTAGAGTCATTGGAGTCAAATGTGACATGATCCCTTGTATATGATTGAGTATAAGAACTAGACATGCAACCAGATTCTAACAGCTAAAGTCGTATAGGTTTGTATAAAAGTTCCAAAACTGCTTCTAGAACTTCTCCTTCACCCCTAAGCTTTGCTTTGAATCAATAACACGCTTAGTTAAAGTTTTGGAGTCAAATGTGGCATCATCCCTTGGATATGATTGAGAGTAAGAACTAGACATGCAACCGGATTCCAAAAGCTAAAGTCGTGTACGTTTGTGTTAAAGTTCCAAAAAACGATTCTAGAACTTTTCCTTCACACCAACGCTTCGCTTTGAATCGATAAAATGCGTCGTTGAAGTCTTTGGAGTCAAATTTAATATGACCCCTTGTATTTGATTGAGTATATGAACTCGACATGCAACCGGATTCCAAAAGCTAGAGTCGCGTCGGTTTGTGTTAAAGTTACAAAAAACGGTTCTAGAACTTCTCTTTCACACCAACACTTTGCTTTGAATCAATAAAACGCTTAGTTAGAGTCATTGCAGTCAAATGTGGCATGATTTTTTATATATGATTGAGTATAAGAACTAGACATGCAGCCGGATTCCAAAACCTAGAGTCATGTTAGTTTGTGTTAAAGTTACATAAAACGCTTCTAGAACTTCTCCTTCACACCAGCGCTTTGCTTTGAATCAATAAAACGCTTAGCTAGAGTCATTGGAGTCAAATGCGGCATGATCCCTTGTATATGATTGAGTATAAGAACTAGACATGCAACCGGATTCCAACAGCTAAAGTCGTATATATTGTTGTTAAAGTTCCAAAACCGCTTCTAGAACTTCTCCATCACCCCCAAGCTTTGCTTTGATTCAATTATACGCTTAGTTAGAGTTTTGAAGTCAAATGTGGCATCATCCCTTGGATATGATTGAGTATAAGAACTAGACATGCAACCAGATTCCAAAAGCTAAAGTCGTGTAGATTTATGTTGAAGTTCCAAAAAACATTTATAAAACTTCTCCTTCACCCAAAGCTTTGCTTTGATTCGATAAAATGTGTAGTTGTAGTTTTTGGAGTTAAATTTAATATGACCCCTTATATTTGATTGAGTATAAGAACTAGACATGCAACCGGATTCTAACAGCTAAAGTCGTATAGGTTTGTGTTATAGTTCCAAAACTGCTTCTAGTACTTGTCCTTCACCCCAAAGCTTTGCTTTGAATCAATAACACGCTTAATTAGAGTTTTGGAGTCAAATGTGGCGTCATGCTTTGGATATGATTGAGTATAAGTACTAGACATTCTAACGGATTCCAAAATCTAAACTCGTGTAGGTTTGTGTCGAAATTCCAAAAAACATTTCTAGAACTTCTCCTTCACCCCAAAGCTTTGCTTTGAATCGATAAAATACGTAGTTGAAGTCTTTGGAGTCAAATTTAACATGACCCCTTGTATTTGATTGAGTATATGAACTCATAATGCAACCGGATTCCAAAAGCTAGAGTCGCGTCGGTTTGTGTTAAAGTTACATAAAACACTTCTAGAACTTCTCCTTCACACCAACACTTTGCTTTGAATCAATAAAACACTTAGTTAGAGTCATTGGAGTCAAATTTAATATGACCCCTTATATTTGATTGAGTATAAGAACTAGACATGCAACTGGATTCCAAAAGCGAGAGTCGTGTCGGTTTGTGATAAAGTTACAAAAAATGCTTCTATAACTTCTCCTTCACACCAACGCTTTGCTTTCAATCAATAAAACGCTTAGTTAGAGTCATTGGAGTCAAATGTGGCATGATCCCTTGTATATGATTGAGTATAAGAACTAGACATGCAACCAGATTCTAACAGCTAAAGTCGTATAGGTTTGTGTTAAAGTTCCAAAACTGCTTCTAGAACTTCTCCTTCACCCCAAAGCTTTGCTTTGAATCAATAACACGCTTAGTTAGAGTTTTGGAGTGAAATGTGGTGTCATCCCTTGGATATGATTGAGTATAAGCACTAGACATTCTAACGTATTCAAAAATCTAAACTCGTATAGGTTTGTGTCGAAATTCCAAAAAACATTTCTAGAGTTCTCCTTCACCCCAAAGCTTTGCTTTGAATCGATAAAATGCGTAGTTGAAATCTTTGAAGTCAAATTTAACACGACCCCTTGTATTTGATTGAGTATATGAACTCGACATGCAACCGGATTCCAAAAGCTAGAGTCGCGTCGGTTTGTGTTAAAGTTACATAAAATGCTTCTAGAACTTCTCCTTCACACCAACACTTTGCTTTGAATCAATAAAACGCTTAGTTAGAGTCATTGCAGTCAAATGTGGCATGATTCCTTATATATGATTGAGTATAAGAACTAGACATGCAGCCGGATACCAAAATCTAGAGTCGTGTCGGTTTGTGTTAAAGTTACCAAAAACGCTTCTAGAACTTCTCCTTCACACCAACGCTTTGCTTTGAATCAATAAAACGCTTAGCTAGAGTCATTGGAGTCAAATGCGGCATGATCCCTTGTATATGATTGAGTATAAGGACTAGACATGCAACCGGATTCCAACAGCTAAAGTCATATTTATTTGGGTTAAAGTTCCAAAACCGCTTCTAGAACTTCTCCATCACCCCAAAGCTTTGCTTTGAATCAATTATACACGTTAGTTAGAGTTTTGGAGTCAAATGTGGCATCATCCCTTGGATATGATTGAGTATAAGAACTAGACATGCAACCAGATTCCAAAAGCTAAAGTCGTGTAGATTTATGTTGAAGTTCCAAAAAACATTTATAGAACTTCTCCTTCACCCCAAAGCTTTGCTTTGATTCGATAAAATGTGTAGTTGGAGTCTTTGGAGTCAAATTTAATATGACCCCTTATATTTAATTGAGTATAAGAACTAGACATGCAACTGGATTCCAAAAGCGAGAGTCGTGTCGGTTTGTGTTAAATTTACAAAAAATGCTTCTATAACTTCTCCTTCACACCAACGCTTTGCTTTCAATCAATAAAACGCTTAGTTAGAGTCATTGGAGTCAAATGCGGTATGATACCTTGTATATGATTGAGTATAAGAACTAGACATGCAACCGGATTCTAACAGCTAAAATCGTATAGGTTGGTGTTAAAGTTCCAAAACTGCTTCTAGAAATTCTCCTTCACCCCAAAGCTTTGCTTTGAATCAATAACACGCTTAGTTAGAGTTTTGGAGTCAAATGTGGCATCATCCCTTGGATATGATTGAGTGTAAGAACAAGACATGCAACCGGATTCCAAAAGCTAAAGTCGTGTAGGTTTGTGTTAAAGTTCCAAAAAACGCTTCTAGAACTTTTCCTTCACACCAACGCTTCGCTTTGAATCGATAAAATGCGTAGTTGAAGTCTTTGGAGTCAAATTTAACGTGACCCGTTGTATTTGATTGAGTATATGAACCCGATATGCAACCGGATTCTAAAAGCTAGAGTCGCGTCGGTTTGTGTTAAAGTTACATAAAACGCTTCTAGAACTTCTCCTTCACACCAACACTTTGCTTTGAATCAATAAAACGCTTAGTTAGAGTCATTGGAGTCAAATATGGTATGATCCCTTATATATGATTAAGTATAAGAACTAGACATGCAGCCGGATTCCAAAAGCTAGAGTCGTGTCGGTTTGTGTTAAAGTTACAAAAAATGATTCTAGAACTTCTCCTTCACACCAACGCTTTGCTTTGAATCAATAAAACGCTTAGTTAGAGTCATTGAAGTCAAATGTGGCATGATCCCTTGTATATGATTGAGTATAAGAACTAGACATGCAACCAGATTCTAACAGCTAAATTTGTATAGGTTTGTGTTAAAGTTCCAAAACTGCTTCTAGAAATTCCCCTTCACCCCTAAGCTTTGCTTTGAATCAATAACACGCTTAGTTAGAGTTTTGGAGTCAAATGTGGCATCATCCCTTGGATATGATTGAGTGTAAGAACTAGACATGCAACCGGATTCGAAAAGCTAAAGTCGTGTACGTTTGTGTTAAAGTTCCAAAAAACGCTTCTAGAACTTTTCTTTCACACCAACGCTTTGTTTTGAATCGATAAAATGCATCGTTGAAGTCTCTGGAGTCAAATTTAACATGACCCCTTGTATTTGATTGAGTATATGAACTCGACATACAACCGGATTCCAAAAGCTAGAGTCGCGTCGGTTTGTGTTAAAGTTACATAAAATGCTTCTAGAACTTCTTCAGTCCAACACTTTGCTTTGAATCAATAAAACACTTAGTTAGAGTCATTGGAGTCAAATATGGCATGATCCCTTATAAATGATTGAATATAAGAACTAGACATGCAGCCGGATTCCAAAAGCTAGAGTCGTGTCAGTTTGTGTTAAAGTTACAAAAAATGCTTCTAGAACTTCTCCTTCACACCAACGCTTTGCTTTGAATCAATAAAACGCTTAGTTAGAGTCATTGAAGTCAAATGTGCATGATCCCTTGTATATGATTGAGCATAAAAACTAGACATGCAACCAGATTCTAACAGCTAAACTCGTATAGGTTTGTGTTAAAGTTCCAAAACTGCTTCTAGAAATTCTCCTTCACCCCTAAGCTTTGCTTTGAATCAATAACACGCTTAGTTAGAGTTTTGGAGTCAAATGTGGCATCATCCCTTGGATATGATTGAGTGTAAGAACTAGACATGCAACCGGATTCGAAAAGCTAAAGTCGTGTACGTTTGTGTTAAAGTTCCAAAAAACGCTTCTAGAACTTTTCCTTCACACCAACGCTTTGTTTTGAATCGATAAAATGCATCGTTGAAGTCTCTGGAGTCAAATTTAACATGACCCCTTGTATTTGATTGAGTATATGAACTCGACATGCAACCGGATTCCAAAAGCTAGAGTCGCGTCGGTTTGTGTTAAAGTTACAAAAAATGCTTCTAGAACTTCTCCTTCACACCAACACTTTGCTTTAAATCAATAAAACGCTTAGCTAGAGTCATTGGAGTCAAATGCGGCATGATCCCTTGTATATGATTTAGTATAAAAACTAGACATGCAACCGGATTCCAACAGCTAAAGTCGTATATATTTGTGTTAAAGTTCTAAAACCGCTTCTAGAATTTCTCCATCACCCCAAAGCTTTGCTTTGAATCAATTATACGCTTAGTTAGAGTTTTGAAGTCAAATGTGGCATCATTCCTTGGATATGATTAAGTATAAGAACTAGACATGCAACCAGATTCCAAAAGCTAAAGTCGTGTAGATTTATGTTAAAGTTCCAAAAAACATTTATAGAACTTCTCCTTCACCCCAAAGCTTTGCTTTGATTTGATAAAATGTGTAGTTGAAGTTTTTGGAGTTAAATTTAATATGACCCCATATATTTGATTGAGTATAAGAACTAGACACGCAACCGGATTCTAACAGCTAAAGTCGTATAGATTTGTGTTAAAGTTCCAAAACTGCTTCTAGAAATTCTTCTTCACCCCAAAGCTTTGCTTTGAATCAATAACACGCTTAGTTAGAGTTTTGGAGTCAAATGTGGCATCATCCCTTGGATATGATTGAGTATAAGAACTAGACATGCAACCGGATTCTAACAGCTAAAGTCGTATAGGTTTGTGTTATAGTTCCAAAACTGCTTCTAATACTAATCCTTCACCCCAAAGCTTTGCTTTGAATCAATAACACGCTTAATTAGAGTTTTGGAGTCAAATGTGGTGTCATCCCTTGGATATGATTGAGTATAAGCACTAGACATGCTAACGGATTCCAAAATCTAAACTCGTGTAGGTTTGTGTCGAAATTCCAAAAAATATTTCTAGAACTTCTCCTTCACCCCAAAGCTTTGCTTTGAATCGATAAAATACGTAGTTGAAGTCTTTGGAGTCAAATTTAACATGACCCCTTGTCTTTGATTGAGTATATGAACTCATAATGCAACCGGATTCCAAAAGCTAGAGTCACGTCGGTTTGTGTTAAAGTTACATAAAACACTTCTAGAACTTCTCCTTCACACCAACACTTTGCTTTGAATCAATAAAACACTTAGTTAGAGTCATTGGAGTCAAATTTAATATGACCCCTTATATTTGATTGAGTATAAGAACTAGACATGCAACTGGATTCCAAAAGCGAGAGTCGTGTCGGTTTGTGTTAAAGTTACAAAAAATGCTTCTATAACTTCTCCTTCACACCAACGTTTTGCTTTCAATCAATAAAACGCTTAGTTAGAGTCATTGGAGTCAAATGTGACATGATCCCTTGTATATGATTGAGTATAAGAACTAGACATGCAACCAGATTCTAACAGCTAAAGTCGTATAGGTTTGTATAAAAGTTCCAAAACTGCTTCTAGAACTTCTCCTTCACCCCTAAGCTTTGCTTTGAATCAATAACACGCTTAGTTAGAGTTTTGGAGTCAAATGTGGCATCATCCCTTGGATATGATTGAGAGTAAGAACTAGACATGCAACCGGATTCCAAAAGCTAAAGTCGTGTACGTTTGTGTTAAAGTTCCAAAAAACGATTCTAGAACTTTTCCTTCACACCAACGCTTCGCTTTGAATCGATAAAATGCGTCGTTGAAGTCTTTGGAGTCAAATTTAATATGACCCCTTGTATTTGATTGAGTATAAGAACTAGACATGCAACTGGATTCCAAAAGCGAGAGTCGTGTCGGTTTGTGTTAAAGTTACATAAAACGCTTCTAGAACTTCTCCTTCACACCAGCGCTTTGCTTTGTATCAATAAAACGCTTAGCTAGAGTCATTGGAGTCAAATGCGGCATGATCCCTTGTATATGATTGAGTATAAGAACTAGACATGCAACCGGATTCCAACAGCTAAAGTCGTATATATTGTTGTTAAAGTTCCAAAACCGCTTCTAGAACTTCTCCATCACCCCCAAGCTTTGCTTTGATTCAATTATACGCTTAGTTAGAGTTTTGAAGTCAAATGTGGCATCATCCCTTGGATATGATTGAGTATAAGAACTAGACATGCAACCAGATTCCAAAAGCTAAAGTCGTGTAGATTTATGTTGAAGTTCCAAAAAACATTTATAAAACTTCTCCTTCACCCAAAGCTTTGCTTTGATTCGATAAAATGTGTAGTTGTAGTTTTTGGAGTTAAATTTAATATGACCCCTTATATTTGATTGAGTATAAGAACTAGACATGCAACCGGATTCTAACAGCTAAAGTCGTATAGGTTTGTGTTATAGTTCCAAAACTGCTTCTAGTACTTGTCCTTCACCCCAAAGCTTTGCTTTGAATCAATAACACGCTTAATTAGAGTTTTTGGAGTCAAATGTGGCGTCATGCTTTGGATATGATTGAGTATAAGTACTAGACATTCTAACGGATTCCAAAATCTAAACTCGTGTAGGTTTGTGTCGAAATTCCAAAAAACATTTCTAGAACTTCTCCTTCACCCCAAAGCTTTGCTTTGAATCGATAAAATACGTAGTTGAAGTCTTTGGAGTCAAATTTAACATGACCCCTTGTATTTGATTGAGTATATGAACTCATAATGCAACCGGATTCCAAAAGCTAGAGTCCGCGTCGGTTTGTGTTAAAGTTACATAAAACACTTCTAGAACTTCTCCTTCACACCAACACTTTGCTTTGAATTCAATAAAACACTTAGTTAGAGTCATTGGAGTCAAATTTAATATGACCCCTTATATTTGATTGAGTATAAGAACTAGACATGCAACTGGATTCCAAAAGCGAGAGTCGTGTCGGTTTGTTGATAAAGTTACAAAAAATGCTTCTATAACTTCTCCTTCACACCAACGCTTTGCTTTCAATCAATAAAACGCTTAGTTAGAGTCATTGGAGTCAAATGTGGCATGATCCCTTGTATATGATTGAGTATAAGAACTAGACATGCAACCAGATTCTAACAGCTAAAGTCGTATAGGTTTGTGTTAAAGTTCCAAAACTGCTTCTAGAACTTCTCCTTCACCCCAAAGCTTTGCTTTGAATCAAAACACGCTTAGTTAGAGTTTTGGAGTAAATGTGGTGTCATCCCTTGGATATTAGAGTATAAGCACTAGACATTCTAACGTATTCAAAAATCTAAAACTCGTATAGGTTTGTGTCGAAATTCCAAAAAACATTTCTAGAGTTCTCCTTCACCCAAAGCTTTGCTTTGAATCGATAAAATGCGTAGTTGAAATCTTTTGAAGTCAAATTTAACACGACCCCTTGTATTTGATTGAGTATATGAACTCGACATGCAACCGGATTCCAAAAGCTAGAGTCGCGTCGGTTTGTGTTAAAGTTACATAAAATGCTTCTATAGAACTTCTCCTTCACACCAACACTTTGCTTTGAATCAATAAAACGCTTAGTTAGAGTCATTGCAGTCAATGTGGCATGATTCCTTATATATGATTGAGTATAAGAACTAGACATGCAGCCGGATTACCAAAATCTAGAGTCGTGTCGGTTTGTGTTAAAGTTACCAAAAACGCTTCTAGAACTTCTCCTTCACACCAACGCTTTGCTTTGAATCAATAAAACGCTTAGCTAGAGTCATTGGAGTCAAATGCGGCATGATCCCTTGTATATGATTGAGTATAAGAACTAGACATGCAACCGGATTCCAACAGCTAAAGTCATATTTATTTGGTTAAAGTTCCAAAACCGCTTCTAGAACTTCTCCATCACCCCAAAGCTTTGCTTTGAATCTATATATACTTACGGTTAGGAGAATTGTGAGTCAAATGTGCATCATCCCTTGGATATGATTGAGTATAAGAACTAGACATGCAACCAGATTCCAAAAGCTAAAGTCGTGTAGATTTATGTTGAAGTTCCAAAAAACATTTATAGAACTTCTCCTTCACCCCAAAGCTTTGCTTTGATTCGATAAAATGTGTAGTTGGAGTCTTTGGAGTCAAATTTAATATGACCCCTTATATTTAATTGAGTATAAGAACTAGACATGCAACTGGATTCCAAAAGCGAGAGTCGTGTCGGTTTGTGTTAAATTTACAAAAAATGCTTCTATAACTTCTCCTTCACACCAACGCTTTGCTTTCAATCAATAAAACGCTTAGTTAGAGTCATTGGAGTCAAATGCGGTATGATACCTTGTATATGATTGAGTATAAGAACTAGACATGCAACCGGATTCTAACAGCTAAAATCGTATAGGTTGGTGTTAAAGTTCCAAAACTGCTTCTAGAAATTCTCCTTCACCCAAAGCTTTGCTTTGAATCAATAACACGCTTAGTTAGAGTTTTGGAGTCAAATGTGGCATCATCCCTTGGATATGATTGAGTGTAAGAACAGACATGCAACCGGATTCCAAAAGCTAAAGTCGTGTAGGTTTGTGTTAAAGTTCCA
>OVBN01000109.1:0-30541 GCA_900406565.1 Turritis glabra | reverse complement strand
CAAAACAAAGGTTAGAATGCGTCAAAAAACGCATTATATCAATTCCCCAGACTTAGATCTTTGTTTGTCCTCAAACAAATTCAAGACCAAGTGAAAAGAAGGGTTTGAAAACGCGGGAACTCTCTCATCCTCAGTGAACCGAGTAAACAACCCTAACCTGCAGACCACATAAGAATAAATAGCAAAGCTTTACCAAAACTCTCAACACATTCTCAACCTAGTTTCATTTTCAAACATAAACTCTTCACATTCATTAAAGGTTGCGTGAGCTTCTCGCTACAAGCACTATTCAGGGTAGACGCTAAGGGATTTAAGGCTATTGAGAGGTGAAGTTCAGAGTGTTTAAGGGTTACCCGGCGCTCGTAGAGGATGCAGGATATCGCACAAAATTGTAAGAGAGAATGGGCCATTTGAGTTCCACATTCTCTAAACCACTTTTCCTCCATTTTCGCCAAGTCTCTCCGTGAGCTTCAATCCTCCATTCCAGCCACCTTTTAGACCTAAAATGACTCAAAATAAAAAAACTCGATAATACCTACAAAACAAAGGTTAGAATGCGTCAAAAACGCATTATATCAATTCCCAGACTTAGATCTTTGTTTGTCCTCAAACAAATTCAAGACCAAGTGAAAGAGAAGGGTTTGAAAACGCGGGAACTCTCTCATCCTCAGTGAACCGAGTAAACAACCCTCAACCTGCAGACCACATAATCCAGAATATGAATAGCAAAGCTTTACCAAAACCTCTCAACACATTCTCAACCTAGTTTCATTTTCCAAACATAAACTCTTCACATTCATTAAAGGTTGCGTGAGCTTCTCGCTACAAGCACTATTCAGGGTAGACGACGCTAAGGGATTTAAGGCTATTGAGAGGTGAAGTTCAGAGTGTTTAAGGGTTACCCGGCGCTCGTAGAGGATGCAGGATATCGCACAAAATTGTAAGAGAGAATGGGCCATTTGAGTTCCACATTCTCTAAACCACTTTTCCTCCATTTTCGCCAAGTCTCTCCGTGAGCTTCAATCCTCCATTCCAGCCACCTTTTAGACCTAAAATGACTCAAAATAAAATAAAAGACTCGATAATTACCTACAAAACAAAGGTTAGAATGCGTCAAAAACGCATTATATCAATTCCCCAGACTTAGATCTTTGTTTGTCCTCAAACAAATTCAAGACCAAGTGAAAGAGAAGGGTTTGAAAACGCGGGAACTCTCTCATCCTCAGTGAACCGAGTAAACAACCCTCAACCTGCAGACCACATAATCCAGAATATGAATAGCAAAGCTTTACCAAAACCTCTCAACACATTCTCAACCTAGTTTCATTTTCCAAACATAAACTCTTCACATTCATTAAAGGTTGCGTGAGCTTCTCGCTACAAGCACTATTCAGGGTAGACGACGCTAAGGGATTTAAGGCTATTGAGAGGTGAAGTTCAGAGTGTTTAAGGGTTACCCGGCGCTCGTAGAGGATGCAGGATATCGCACAAAATTGTAAGAGAGAATGGTCCATTTGAGTTCCACATTCTCTAAACCACTTTTCCTCCATTTTCGCCAAGTCTCTCCGTGAGCTTCAATCCTCCATTCCAGCCACCTTTTAGACCTAAAATGACTCAAAATAAAATAAAAGACTCGATAATTACCTACAAAACAAAGGTTAGAATGCGCAAAAAATGCATTATATCAATTCCCAGACTTAGATCTTTGTTTGTCCTCAAACAAATTCAAGACCAAGTGAAAGAGAAGGGTTTGAAAACGCGGGAACTCTCTCATCCTCAGTGAACCGAGTAAACAACCCTCAACCTGCAGACCACATAATCCAGAATATGAATAGCAAAGCTTTACCAAAACCTCTCAACACATTCTCAACCTAGTTTCATTTTCCAAACATAAACTCTTCACATTCATTAAAGGTTGCGTGAGCTTCTCGCTACAAGCACTATTCAGGGTAGACGACGCTAAGGGATTTAAGGCTATTGAGAGGTGAAGTTCAGAGTGTTTAAGGGTTACCTGGCTCGTAGAGGATGCAGGATATCGCACAAAATTGTAAGAGAGAATGGGCCATTTGAGTTCCACATTCTCTAAACCACTTTTCCTCCATTTTCGCCAAGTCTCTCCGTGAGCTTCAAAAAGACCTAAAATGACTCAAAATAAAAGACTCGATAATTACCTACAAAACAAAGGTTAGAATGCGTCAAAAACGTTATATCAATTCCCCAGACTTAGATCTTTGTTTGTCCTCAAACAAATTCAAGACCAAGTGAAAGAGAAGGGTTTGAAAACGCGGGAACTCTCTCATCCTCAGTGAACCGAGTAAACAACCTCAACCTACAGACCACATAATCCAGAATATGAATAGCAAAGCTTTACCAAAACCTCTCAACACATTCTCAACCTAGTTTCATTTTCCAAACATAAACTCTTCACATTCATTAAAGGTTGCGTGAGCTTCTCGCTACAAGCACTATTCAGGGTAGACGACGCTAAGGGATTTAAGGCTATTGAGAGGTGAAGTTCAGAGTGTTTAAGGGTTACCCGGCTCGTAGAGGATGCAGGATATCGCACAAAATTGTAAGAGAGAATGGGCCATTTGAGTTCCACATTCTCTAAACCACTTTCCTCCATTTTCGCCAAGTCTCTCCGTGAGCTTCAATCCTCCATTCCAGCCACCTTTTAGACCTAAAATGACTCAAAATAAAATAAAAGACTCGATAATTACCTACAAAACAAAGGTTAGAATGCGTCAAAAACATTATATCAATTCCCCAGACTTAGATCTTTGTTTGTCCTCAAACAAATTCAAGACCAAGTGAAAGAGAAGGGTTTGAAAACGCGGGAACTCTCATCCTCAGTGAACCGAGTAAACAACCCTCAACCTGCAGACCACATAATCCAGAATATGAATAGCAAAGCTTTACCAAAACCTCTCAACACATTCTCAACCTAGTTTCATTTTCAAACATAAACTCTTCACATTCATTAAAGGTTGCGTGAGCTTCTCGCTACAAGCACTATTCAGGGTAGACGACGCTAAGGGATTTAAGGCTATTGAGAGGTGAAGTTCAGAGTGTTTAAGGGTTACCCGGCGCTCGTAGAGGATGCAGGATATCGCACAAAATTGTAAGAGAGAATGGGCCATTTGAGTTCCACATTCTCTAAACCACTTTTCCTCCATTTTCGCCAAGTCTCTCCGTGAGCTTCAATCCTCCATTCCAGCCACCTTTTAGACCTAAAATGACTCAAAATAAAAAAACTCGATAATTACCTACAAAACAAAGGTTAGAATGCGTCAAAAATATTATATCAATTCCCCAGACTTAGATCTTTGTTTGTCCTCAAACAAATTCAAGACCAAGTGAAAGAGAAGGGTTTGAAAACGCGGGAACTCTCTCATCCTCAGTGAACCGAGTAAACAACCCTCAACCTGCAGACCACATAATCCAGAATATGAATAGCAAAGCTTTACCAAAACCTCTCAACACATTCTCAACCTAGTTTCATTTTCCAAACATAAACTCTTCACATTCATTAAAGGTTGCGTGAGCTTCTCGCTACAAGCACTATTCAGGGTAGACGACGCTAAGGGATTTAAGGCTATTGAGAGGTGAAGTTCAGAGTGTTTAAGGGTTACCCGGCGCTCGTAGAGGATGCAGGATATCGCACAAAATTGTAAGAGAGAATGGGCCATTTGAGTTCCACATTCTCTAAACCACTTTTCCTCCATTTTCGCCAAGTCTCTCCGTGAGCTTCAATCCTCCATTCCAGCCACCTTTTAGACCTAAAATGACTCAAAATAAAATAAAAGACTCGATAATACTATAAACAAAGGTTAGAATGCGTCAAAAACATTATATCAATTCCCCAGACTTAGATCTTTGTTTGTCCTCAAACAAATTCAAGACCAAGTGAAAGAGAAGGGTTTGAAAACGCGGGAACTCTCTCATCCTCAGTGAACCGAGTAAACAACCCTCAACCTGCAGACCACATAATCCAGAATATGAATAGCAAAGCTTTACCAAAACCTCTCAACACATTCTCAACCTAGTTTCATTTTCCAAACATAAACTCTTCACATTCATTAAAGGTTGCGTGAGCTTCTCGCTACATATTCAGGGTAGACGACACTAAGGGATTTAAGGCTATTGAGAGGTGAAGTTCAGAGTGTTTAAGGGTTACCCGGCGCTCGTAGAGGATGCAGGATATCGCACAAAATTGTAAGAGAGAATGGTCCATTTGAGTTCCACATTCTCTAAACCACTTTTCCTCCATTTTCGCCAAGTCTCTCCGTGAGCTTCAATCCTCCATTCCAGCCACCTTTTAGACCTAAAATGACTCAAAATAAAATAAAAGACTCGATAATACCTACAAAACAAGGTTAGAATGCGCCAAAAATATTATATCAATTCTCCCAGACTTAGATCTTTGTTTGTCCTCAAACAAATTCAAGACCAAGTGAAAGAGAAGGGTTTGAAAACGCGGGAACTCTCTCATCCTCAAGTGAACCGAGTAAACAACCCAACCTGCAGACCACATAATCCAGAATATGAATAGCAAAGCTTTACCAAAACCTCTCAACACATTCTCAACCTAGTTTCATTTTCCAAACATAAACTCTTCACATTCATTAAAGGTTGCGTGAGCTTCTCGCTACAAGCACTATTCAGGGTAGACGACGCTAAGGGATTTAAGGCTATTGAGAGGTGAAGTTCAGAGTGTTTAAGGTTACCCGGCGCTCGTAGAGGATGCAGGATATCGCACAAAATTGTAAGAGAGAATGGTCCATTTGAGTTCCACATTCTCTAAACCACTTTCCTCCATTTTCGCCAAGTCTCTCCGTGAGCTTCAATCCTCCATTCCAGCCACCTTTTAGACCTAAAATGACTCAAAATAAAATAAAAGACTCGATAATACCTACAAAACAAAGGTTAGAATGCGTCAAAAATGCATTATATCAATTCCCCAGACTTAGATCTTTGTTTGTCCTCAAACAAATTCAAGACCAAGTGAAAGAGAAGGGTTTGAAAACGCGGGAACTCTCTCATCCTCAGTGAACCGAGTAAACAACCCTCAACCTGCAGACCACATAATCCAGAATATGAATACAAAGCTTTACCAAAACCTCTCAACACATTCTCAACCTAGTTTCATTTTCCAAACATAAACTCTTCACATTCATTAAAGGTTGCGTGAGCTTCTCGCTACAAGCACTATTCAGGGTAGACGACGCTAAGGGATTTAAGGCTATTGAGAGGTGAAGTTCAGAGTGTTTAAGGGTTACCCGGCGCTCGTAGAGGATGCAGGATATCGCACAAAATTGTAAGAGAGAATGGGTCCATTTGAGTTCCACATTCTCTAAACCACTTTTCCTCCATTTTCGCCAAGTCTCTCCGTGAGCTTCAATCCTCCATTCCAGCCACCTTTTAGACCTAAAATGACTCAAAATAAAATAAAAGACTCGATAATACCTACAAAACAAAGGTTAGAATGCGAAAAAAATATTATATCAATTCCCAGACTTAGATCTTTGTTTGTCCTCAAACAAATTCAAGACCAAGTGAAAGAGAAGGGTTTGAAAACGCGGGAACTCTCTCATCCTCAGTGAACCGAGTAAACAACCCTCAACCTGCAGACCACATAATCCAGAATATGAATAGCAAAGCTTTACCAAAACCTCTCAACACATTCTCAACCTAGTTTCATTTTCCAAACATAAACTCTTCACATTCATTAAAGGTTGCGTGAGCTTCTCGCTACAAGCACTATTCAGGGTAGACGACGCTAAGGGATTTAAGGCTATTGAGAGGTGAAGTTCAGAGTGTTTAAGGGTTACCCGGCGCTCGTAGAGGATGCAGGATATCGCACAAAATTGTAAGAGAGAATGGGCCATTTGAGTTCCACATTCTCTAAACCACTTTTCCTCCATTTTCGCCAAGTCTCTCCGTGAGCTTCAATCCTCCATTCCAGCCACCTTTTAGACCTAAAATGACTCAAAATAAAATAAAAACTCGATAATTACCTACAAAACAAAGGTTAGAATGCGTCAAAAAGCATTATCAATTCCCCCAGACTTAGATCTTTGTTTGTCCTCAAACAAATTCAAGACCAAGTGAAAGAGAAGGGTTTGAAAACGCGGGAACTCTCTCATCCTCAGTGAACCGAGTAAACAACCCTCAACCTGCAGACCACATAATCCAGAATATGAATAGCAAAGCTTTACCAAAACCTCTCAACACATTCTCAACCTAGTTTCATTTTCCAAACATAAACTCTTCACATTCATTAAAGGTTGCGTGAGCTTCTCGCTACAAGCACTATTCAGGGTAGACGACGCTAAGGGATTTAAGGCTATTGAGAGGTGAAGTTCAGAGTGTTTAAGGGTTACCCGGCGCTCGTAGAGGATGCAGGATATCGCACAAAATTGTAAGAGAGAATGGGCCATTTGAGTTCCACATTCTCTAAACCACTTTTCCTCCATTTTCGCCAAGTCTCTCCGTGAGCTTCAATCCTCCATTCCAGCCACCTTTTAGACCTAAAATGACTCAAAATAAAATAAAAGACTCGATAATTACCTACAAAACAAAGGTTAGAATGCGCCAAAAATGCATTATATCAATTCTCCCAGACTTAGATCTTTGTTCAAACAAATTCAAGACCAAGTGAAAGAGAAGGGTTTGAAAACGCGGGCTCTCTCATCCTCAGTGAACCGAGTAAACAACCCTCAACCTGCAGACCACATAATCCAGAATATGAATAAAAGCTTTACCAAAACCTCTCAACACATTCTCAACCTAGTTTCATTTTCCAAACATAAACTCTTCACATTCATTAAAGGTTGCGTGAGCTTCTCGCTACAAGCACTATTCAGGGTAGACGACGCTAAGGGATTTAAGGCTATTGAGAGGTGAAGTTCAGAGTGTTTAAGGGTTACCCGGCGCTCGTAGAGGATGCAGGATATCGCAAAAATTGTAAGAGAGAATGGTCCATTTGAGTTCCACATTCTCTAAACCACTTTTCCTCCATTTTCGCCAAGTCTCTCCGTGAGCTTCAATCCTCCATTCCAGCCACCTTTTAGACCTAAAATGACTCAAAATAAAATAAAACTCGATAATACCTACAAAACAAAGGTTAGAATGCGCAAAAAATGCATTATATCAATTCCCAGACTTAGATCTTTGTTTGTCCTCAAACAAATTCAAGACCAAGTGAAAGAGAAGGGTTTGAAAACGCGGGAACTCTCTCATCCTCAGTGAACCGAGTAAACAACCCTCAACCTGCAGACCACATAATCCAGAATATGAATAGCAAAGCTTTACCAAAACCTCTCAACACATTCTCAACCTAGTTTCATTTTCAAACATAAACTCTTCACATTCATTAAAGGTTGCGTGAGCTTCTCGCTACAAGCACTATTCAGGGTAGACGACGCTAAGGGATTTAAGGCTATTGAGAGGTGAAGTTCAGAGTGTTTAAGGGTTACCCGGCGCTCGTAGAGGATGCAGGATATCGCACAAAATTGTAAGAGAGAATGGGCCATTTGAGTTCCACATTCTCTAAACCACTTTTCCTCCATTTTCGCCAAGTCTCTCCGTGAGCTTCAATCCTCCATTCCAGCCACCTTTTAGACCTAAAATGACTCAAAATAAAAAAAAACTCGATAATTACCTACAAAACAAAGGTTAGAATGCGTCAAAAACGCATTATATCAATTCCCCAGACTTAGATCTTTGTTTGTCCTCAAACAAATTCAAGACCAAGTGAAAGAAAGGGCTTGAAAAACGCGGGAACTCTCTCATCCTCACAATGAACGAGTAAACAACCCTCAACCTACAGACCATAATCCAGAATATGAATACCAAAGCTTTACCAAAACCTCTCAACACATTCTCAACCTAGTTTCATTTTCCAAACATAAACTCTTCACATTCATTAAAGGTTGCGTGAGCTTCTCGCTACAAGCACTATTCAGGGTAGACGACGCTAAGGGATTTAAGGCTATTGAGAGGTGAAGTTCAGAGTGTTTAAGGGTTACCCGGCGCTCGTAGAGGATGCAGGATATCGCACAAAATTGTAAGAGAGAATGGGTCCATTTGAGTTCCACATTCTCTAAACCACTTTTCCTCCATTTTCGCCAAGTCTCTCCGTGAGCTTCAATCCTCCATTCCAGCCACCTTTTAGACCTAAAATGACTCAAAATAAAATAAAAGACTCGATAATTACCTACAAAACAAAGGTTAGAATGCGTCAAAAATGCATTATATCAATCTCCCAGACTTAGATCTTTGTTTGTCCTCAAACAAATTCAAGACCAAGTGAAAGAGAAGGGTTTGAAAACGCGGGAACTCTCTCATCCTCAGTGAACCGAGTAAACAACCCCAACCTGCAGACCACATAATCCAGAATATGAATAGCAAAGCTTTACCAAAACCTCTCAACACATTCTCAACCTAGTTTCATTTTCCAAACATAAACTCTTCACATTCATTAAAGGTTGCGTGAGCTTCTCGCTACAAGCATTATTCAGGGTAGACGACGCTAAGGGATTTAAGGCTATTGAGAGGTGAAGTTCAGAGTGTTTAAGGGTTACCCGGCGCTCGTAGAGGATGCAGGATATCGCACAAAATTGTAAGAGAGAATGGGCCATTTGAGTTCCACATTCTCTAAACCACTTTTCCTCCATTTTCGCCAAGTCTCTCCGTGAGCTTCAATCCTCCATTCCAGCCACCTTTTAGACCTAAAATGACTCAAAATAAAAAAAGACTCGATAATTACCTACAAAACAAAGGTTAGAATGCGTCAAAAATGCATTATATCAATTCCCCAGACTTAGATCTTTGTTTGTCCTCAAACAAATTCAAGACCAAGTGAAAGAGAAGGGTTTGAAAACGCGGGAACTCTCTCATCCTCAGTGAACCGAGTAAACAACCCTCAACAGACCACATAATCCAGAATATGAATAGCAAAGCTTTACCAAAACCTCTCAACACATTCTCAACCTAGTTTCATTTTCCAAACATAAACTCTTCACATTCATTAAAGGTTGCGTGAGCTTCTCGCTACAAGCACTATTCAGGGTAGACGACGCTAAGGGATTTAAGGCTATTGAGAGGTGAAGTTCAGAGTGTTTAAGGGTTACGGCGCTCGTAGAGGATGCAGGATATCGCACAAAATTGTAAGAGAGAATGGGCCATTTGAGTTCCACATTCTCTAAACCACTTTTCCTCCATTTTCGCCAAGTCTCTCCGTGAGCTTCAATCCTCCATTCCAGCCACCTTTTAGACCTAAAATGACTCAAAATAAAAAAAACTCGATAATTACCTACAAAACAAAGGTTAGAATGCGTCAAAAACGCATTATATCAATTCCCCCAGACTTAGATCTTTGTTTGTCCTCAAACAAATTCAAGACCAAGTGAAAGAAAGGGTTTGAAAACGCGGGAACTCTCTCATCCTCAGTGAACCGAGTAAACAACCCTCAACCTGCAGACCACATAATCCAGAATATGAATAGCAAAGCTTTACCAAAACCTCTCAACACATTCTCAACCTAGTTTCATTTTCCAAACATAAACTCTTCACATTCATTAAAGGTTGCGTGAGCTTCTCGCTACAAGCACTATTCAGGGTAGACGACGCTAAGGGATTTAAGGCTATTGAGAGGTGAAGTTCAGAGTGTTTAAGGGTTACCCGGCGCTCGTAGAGGATGCAGGATATCGCACAAAATTGTAAGAGAGAATGGGTCCATTTGAGTTCCACATTCTCTAAACCACTTTTCCTCCATTTTCGCCAAGTCTCTCCGTGAGCTTCAATCCTCCATTCCAGCCACCTTTTAGACCTAAAATGACTCAAAATAAAATAAAAGACTCGATAATTACCTACAAAAC
The DNA here is from genome assembly GCA_900406565.1 of Turritis glabra. Lineage (NCBI taxonomy): Eukaryota > Viridiplantae > Streptophyta > Magnoliopsida > Brassicales > Brassicaceae > Turritis > Turritis glabra. Next base: position 20,660 of record OVBN01000109.1, on the reverse strand, counting down.
AAAGGTTAGAATGCGTCAAAAATGCATTATATCAATTCCCCCAGACTTAGATCTTTGTTTGTCCTCAAACAAATTCAAGACCAAGTGAAAGAGAAGGGTTTGAAAACGCGGGAACTCTCTCATCCTCAGTGAACCGAGTAAACAACCCTCAACCTGCAGACCACATAATCCAGAATATGAATAGCAAAGCTTTACCAAAACCTCTCAACACATTCTCAACCTAGTTTCATTTTCCAAACATAAACTCTTCACATTCATTAAAGGTTGCGTGAGCTTCTCGCTACAAGCACTATTCAGGGTAGACGACGCTAAGGGATTTAAGGCTATTGAGAGTGAAGTTCAGAGTGTTTAAGGGTTACCCGGCTCGTAGAGGATGCAGGATATCGCACAAAATTGTAAGAGAGAATGGGCCCATTTGAGTTCCACATTCTCTAAACCACTCTTCCTCTATTTTCGCCAAGTCTCTCCGTGAGCTTCAATCCTCCATTCCAGCCACCTTTTAGACCTAAAATGACTCAAAATAAAAAAAAGACTCGATAATTACCTACAAAACAAAGGTTAGAATGCGTCAAAATATTATATCAATTCCCCAGACTTAGATCTTTGTTTGTCCTCAAACAAATTCAAGACCAAGTGAAAGAGAAGGGTTTGAAAACGCGGGAACTCTCTCATCCTCAGTGAACCGAGTAAACAACCCTCAACCTGCAGACCACATAATCCAGAATATGAATAGCAAAGCTTTACCAAAACCTCTCAACACATTCTCAACCTAGTTTCATTTTCCAAACATAAACTCTTCACATTCATTAAAGGTTGCGTGAGCTTCTCGCTACAAGCACTATTCAGGGTAGACGACGCTAAGGGATTTAAGGCTATTGAGAGGTGAAGTTCAGAGTGTTTAAGGGTTACCCGGCGCTCGTAGAGGATGCAGGATATCGCACAAAATTGTAAGAGAGAATGGGCCCATTTGAGTTCCACATTCTCTAAACCACTTTCCTCCATTTTCGCCAAGTCTCTCCGTGAGCTTCAATCCTCCATTCCAGCCACCTTTTAGACCTAAAATGACTCAAAATAAAAAAAGACTCGATAATTACCTACAAAACAAAGGTTAGAATGCGTCAAAAATATTATATCAATTCCCCCAGACTTAGATCTTTGTTTGTCCTCAAACAAATTCAAGACCAAGTGAAAGAGAAGGGTTTGAAAACGCGGGAACTCTCTCCTCAGTGAACCGAGTAAACAACCCTCAACCTGCAGACCACATAATCCAGAATATGAATAGCAAAGCTTTACCAAAACCTCTCAACACATTCTCAACCTAGTTTCATTTTCCAAACATAAACTCTTCACATTCATTAAAGGTTGCGTGAGCTTCTCGCTACAAGCACTATTCAGGGTAGACGACGCTAAGGGATTTAAGGCTATTGAGAGTGAAGTTCAGAGTGTTTAAGGGTTACCCGGCGCTCGTAGAGGATGCAGGATATCGCACAAAATTGTAAGAGAGAATGGGCCCATTTGAGTTCCACATTCTCTAAACCACTCTTCCTCCATTTTCGCCAAGTCTCTCCGTGAGCTTCAATCCTCCATTCCAGCCACCTTTTAGACCTAAAATGACTCAAAATAAAAAAAAATACTCGATAATTACCTACAAAACAAAGGTTAGAATGCGTCAAAAACGCATTATATCAATTCCCCCAGACTTAGATCTTTGTTTGTCCTCAAACAAATTCAAGACCAAGTGAAAGAGAAGGGTTTGAAAACGCGGGAACTCTCTCATCAGTGAACCGAGTAAACAACCCTCAACCTGCAGACCACATAATCCAGAATATGAATAGCAAAGCTTTACCAAAACCTCTCAACACATTCTCAACCTAGTTTCATTTTCCAAACATAAACTCTTCACATTCATTAAAGGTTGCGTGAGCTTCTCGCTACAAGCACTATTCAGGGTAGACGACGCTAAGGGATTTAAGGCTATTGAGAGGTGAAGTTCAGAGTGTTTAAGGGTTACCCGGCGCTCGTAGAGGATGCAGGATATCGCACAAAATTGTAAGAGAGAATGGGCCCATTTGAGTTCCACATTCTCTAAACCACTTTCCTCCATTTTCGCCAAGTCTCTCCGTGAGCTTCAATCCTCCATTCCAGCCACCTTTTAGACCTAAAATGACTCAAAATAAAATAAAAGACTCGATAATTACCTACAAAACAAAGGTTAGAATGCGTCAAAAATATTATATCAATTCCCCAGACTTAGATCTTTGTTTGTCCTCAAACAAATTCAAGACCAAGTGAAAGAGAAGGGTTTGAAAACGCGGGAACTCTCTCATCCTCAGTGAACCGAGTAAACAACTCAACCTGCAGACCACATAATCCAGAATATGAATAGCAAAGCTTTACCAAAACCTCTCAACACATTCTCAACCTAGTTTCATTTTCCAAACATAAACTCTTCACATTCATTAAAGGTTGCGTGAGCTTCTCGCTACAGCTACAGAGCACTATGAGGGTAGACGAGCGAGCTAAGGGATTTAAGATTGAGAGTGAAGTTCAGAGTGTTTAAGGGTTACCCGGCGCTCGTAGAGGATGCAGGATATCGCACAAAATTGTAAGAGAGAATGGGCCATTTGAGTTCCACATTCTCTAAACCACTTTCCTCCATTTTCGCCAAGTCTCTCCGTGAGCTTCAATCCTCCAGCCACCTTTTAGACCTAAAATGACTCAAAATAAAATAAAAACTCGATAATTACCTACAAAACAAAGGTTAGAATGCGTCAAAAATATTATATCAATTCCCCGACTTAGATCTTTGTTTGTCCTCAAACAAATTCAAGACCAAGTGAAAGAGAAGGGTTTGAAAACGCGGGAACTCTCTCATCCTCAGTGAACCGAGTAAACAACCCTCAACCTGCAGACCACATAATCCAGAATATGAATAGCAAAGCTTTACCAAAACCTCTCAACACATTCTCAACCTAGTTTCATTTTCCAAACATAAACTCTTCACATTCATTAAAGGTTGCGTGAGCTTCTCGCTACAAGCACTATTCAGGGTAGACGACGCTAAGGGATTTAAGGCTATTGAGAGGTGAAGTTCAGAGTGTTTAAGGGTTACCCGGCGCTCGTAGAGGATGCAGGATATCGCACAAAATTGTAAGAGAGAATGGGCCATTTGAGTTCCACATTCTCTAAACCACTTTCCTCCATTTTCGCCAAGTCTCTCCGTGAGCTTCAATCCTCCATTCCAGCCACCTTTTAGACCTAAAATGACTCAAAATAAAATAAAACTCGATAATTACCTACAAAACAAAGGTTAGAATGCGTCAAAAACGCATTATATCAATTCCCCCAGACTTAGATCTTTGTTTGTCCTCAAACAAATTCAAGACCAAGTGAAAGAGAAGGGTTTGAAAACGCGGGAACTCTCTCATCCTCAGTGAACCGAGTAAACAAATCAACCTGCAGACCACATAATCCAGAATATGAATAGCAAAGCTTTACCAAAACCTCTCAACACATTCTCAACCTAGTTTCATTTTCCAAACATAAACTCTTCACATTCATTAAAGGTTGCGTGAGCTTCTCGCTACAAGCATATTCAGGGTAGACGACGCTAAGGGATTTAAGGCTATTGAGAGGTGAAGTTCAGAGTGTTTAAGGGTTACCCGCGCTCGTAGAGGATGCAGGATATCGCACAAAATTGTAAGAGAGAATGGGCCCATTTGAGTTCCACATTCTCTAAACCACTTTCCTCTATTTTCGCCAAGTCTCTCCGTGAGCTTCAATCCTCCATTCCAGCCACCTTTTAGACCTAAAATGACTCAAAATAAAAAAAGACTCGATAATTACCTACAAAACAAAGGTTAGAATGCGTCAAAAATATTATATCAATTCCCCCAGACTTAGATCTTTGTTTGTCCTCAAACAAATTCAAGACCAAGTGAAAGAGAAGGGTTTGAAAACGCGGTCTCTCATCCTCAGTGAACCGAGTAAACAACCCTCACAGACCACATAATCCAGAATATGAATAGCAAAGCTTTACCAAAACCTCTCAACACATTCTCAACCTAGTTTCATTTTCCAAACATAAACTCTTCACATTCATTAAAGGTTGCGTGAGCTTCTCGCTACAAGCACTATTCAGGGTAGACGACGCTAAGGGATTTAAGGCTATTGAGAGGTGAAGTTCAGAGTGTTTAAGGGTTACCCGGCGCTCGTAGAGGATGCAGGATATCGCACAAAATTGTAAGAGAGAATGGGCCTATTTGAGTTCCACATTCTCTAAACCACTTTTCTCCATTTTCGCCAAGTCTCTCCGTGAGCTTCAATCCTCCATTCCAGCCACCTTTTAGACCTAAAATGACTCAAAATAAAATAAAAACTCGATAATTACCTACAAAACAAAGGTTAGAATGCGTCAAAAACGCATTATATCAATTCCCCCAGACTTAGATCTTTGTTTGTCCTCAAACAAATTCAAGACCAAGTGAAAGAGAAGGGTTTGAAAACGCGGGAACTCTCTCATCCTCAGTGAACCGAGTAAACAACCCTCAACCTGCAGACCACATAATCCAGAATATGAATAGCAAAGCTTTACCAAAACCTCTCAACACATTCTCAACCTAGTTTCATTTTCCAAACATAAACTCTTCACATTCATTAAAGGTTGCGTGAGCTTCTCGCTACAAGCACTATTCAGGGTAGACGACGCTAAGGGATTTAAGGCTATTGAGAGGTGAAGTTCAGAGTGTTTAAGGGTTACCCGCGCTCGTAGAGATGCAGGATATCGCACAAAATTGTAAGAGAGAATGGGTCCATTTGAGTTCCACATTCTCTAAACCACTTTCCTCCATTTTCGCCAAGTCTCTCCGTGAGCTTCAATCCTCCATTCCAGCCACCTTTTAGACCTAAAATGACTCAAAATAAAATAAAAGACTCGATAATTACCTACAAAACAAAGGTTAAGAATCAAAAAATATTATATCAATTCCCCAGACTTAGATCTTTGTTTGTCCTCAAACAAATTCAAGACCAAGTGAAAGAGAAGGGTTTGAAAACGCGGGAACTCTCTCATCCTCAGTGAACCGAGTAAACAACCCTCAACCTGCAGACCACATAATCCAGAATATGAATAGCAAAGCTTTACCAAAACCTCTCAACACATTCTCAACCTAGTTTCATTTTCCATAAACTCTTCACATTCATTAAAGGTTGCGTGAGCTTCTCGCTACAAGCACTATTCAGGGTAGACGACGCTAAGGGATTTAAGGCTATGAGAGTGAAGTTCAGAGTGTTTAAGGGTTACCCGGCGCTCGTAGAGGATGCAGGATATCGCACAAAATTGTAAGAAGAATGGGTCCATTTGAGTTCCACATTCTCTAAACCACTTTTCCTCTCATTTTCGCCAAGTCTCTCCGTGAGCTTCAATCCTCCATTCCAGCACCTTTTAGACCTAAAATGACTCAAAATAAAATAAAAGACTCGATATACCTATAAACAAAGTTAGAATGCCCAAAAATGCATTATATCAATCTCCCAGACTTAGATCTTTGTTTGTCTCAAACAAATTCAAGACAAGTGAAAGAGAAGGGTTTGAAAACGCGGGAACTCTCTCATCCTCAGTGAACCGAGTAAACAACCCTCAACCTGCAGACCACATAATCCAGAATATGAATAGCAAAGCTTTACCAAAACCTCTCAACACATTCTCAACCTAGTTTCATTTTCCAAACATAAACTCTTCACATTCATTAAAGGTTGCGTGAGCTTCTCGCTACAAGCACTATTCAGGGTAGACGACGCTAAGGGATTTAAGGCTATTGAGAGTGAAGTTCAGAGTGTTTAAGGGTTACCCGCGCTCGTAGAGGATGCAGGATATCGCACAAAATTGTAAGAGAGAATGGGCCCATTTGAGTTCCACATTCTCTAAACCACTTCCTCTATTTTCGCCAAGTCTCTCCGTGAGCTTCAATCCTCCATTCCAGCCACCTTTTAGACCTAAAATGACTCAAAATAAAAAAGACTCGATAATTACCTACAAAACAAAGGTTAGAATGCGTCAAAAATGCATTATGTCAATTCCCAGACTTAGATCTTTGTTTGTCTCAAACAAATTCAAGACCAAGTGAAAGAGAAGGGTTTGAAAACGCGGGAACTCTCTCATCCTCAGTGAACCGAGTAAACAACCCTCATTCTCACGCTACACAGCACTATTCAGGGTGAGACGCTAAGGGATTTAAGGCTATTGAGAGGTGAAGTTCAGAGTGTTTAAGGGTTACCGGCGCTCGTAGAGGATGCAGGATATCGCACAAAATTGTAAGAGAGAATGGGCCATTTGAGTTCCACATTCTCTAAACTTTTTCCTCCATTTTCGCCAAGTCTCTCCGTGAGCTTCAATCCTCCATTCCAGCCACCTTTTAGACCTAAAATGACTCAAAATAAAAAAAGACTCGATAATTACCTACAAAACAAAGGTTAGAATGCGTCAAAAACATTATATCAATTCCCCAGACTTAGATCTTTGTTTGTCCTCAAACAAATTCAAGACCAAGTGAAAGAGAAGGTTTGAAAACGGGAACTCTCTCATCCTCAGTGAACCGAGTAAACAACCCTCAACCTGCAGACCACATAATCCAGAATATGAATAGCAAAGCTTTACCAAAACCTCTCAACACATTCTCAACCTAGTTTCATTTTCCAAACATAAACTCTTCACATTCATTAAAGGTTGCGTGAGCTTCTCGCTACAAGCACTATTCAGGGTAGACGACGCTAAGGGATTTAAGGCTATTGAGAGGTGAAGTTCAGAGTGTTTAAGGGTTACCCGGCGCTCGTAGAGATGCAGGATATCGCAAAAATTGTAAGAGAGAATGGGTCCATTTGAGTTCCACATTCTCTAAACCACTTTTCCTCCATTTTCGCCAAGTCTCTCCGTGAGCTTCAATCCTCCATTCCAGCCACCTTTTAGACCTAAAATGACTCAAAATAAAATAAAAGACTCGATAATAAAAACAAAGTTAGAATCAAAAAATGCATTATAATCTCCCAGACTTAGATCTTTGTTTGTCCTCAAACAAATTCAAGACCAAGTGAAAGAGAAGGGTTTGAAAACGCGGGAACTCTCTCATCCTCAGTGAACCGAGTAAACAACCCTCAACCTGCAGACCACATAATCCAGAATATGAATAGCAAAGCTTTACCAAAACCTCTCAACACATTCTCAACCTAGTTTCATTTTCCAAACATAAACTCTTCACATTCATTAAAGGTTGCGTGAGCTTCTCGCTACAAGCACTATTCAGGGTAGACGCTAAGGGATTTAAGGCTATTGAGAGGTGAAGTTCAGAGTGTTTAAGGGTTACCCGGCGCTCGTAGAGGATGCAGGATATCGCAAAATTGTAAGAGAGAATGGGTCCATTTGAGTTCCACATTCTCTAAACCACTTTTCCTCCATTTTCGCCAAGTCTCTCCGTGAGCTTCAATCCTCCATTCCAGCCACCTTTTAGACCTAAAATGACTCAAAATAAAATAAAAGACTCGATAATACCTACAAAACAAAGGTTAGAATGCGCCAAAAATGCATTATATCAATCTCCCAGACTTAGATCTTTGTTTGTCCTCAAACAAATTCAAGACCAAGTGAAAGAGAAGGGTTTGAAAACGCGGGAACTCTCTCATCCTCAGTGAACCGAGTAAACAACCCTCAACCTGCAGACCACATAATCCAGAATATGAATAGCAAAGCTTTACCAAAACCTCTCAACACATTCTCAACCTAGTTTCATTTTCCAAACATAAACTCTTCACATTCATTAAAGGTTGCGTGAGCTTCTCGCTACAAGCACTATTCAGGGTAGACGACGCTAAGGGATTTAAGGCTATTGAGAGGTGAAGTTCAGAGTGTTTAAGGGTTACGGCGCTCGTAGAGGATGCAGGATATCGCACAAAATTGTAAGAGAGAATGGGCCATTTGAGTTCCACATTCTCTAAACCACTTCCTCCATTTTCGCCAAGTCTCTCCGTGAGCTTCAATCCTCCATTCCAGCCACCTTTTAGACCTAAAATGACTCAAAATAAAAAAAGACTCGATAATTACCTACAAAACAAAGGTTAGAATGCGTCAAAAATGCATTATATCAATTCCCCAGACTTAGATCTTTGTTTGTCCTCAAACAAATTCAAGACCAAGTGAAAGAGAAGGGTTTGAAAACGCGGGAACTCTCTCATCCTCAGTGAACCGAGTAAACAACCTCAACCTGCAGACCACATAATCCAGAATATGAATAGCAAAGCTTTACCAAAACCTCTCAACACATTCTCAACCTAGTTTCATTTTCCAAACATAAACTCTTCACATTCATTAAAGGTTGCGTGAGCTTCTCGCTACAAGCACTATTCAGGGTAGACGACGCTAAGGGATTTAAGGCTATTGAGAGGTGAAGTTCAGAGTGTTTAAGGGTTACCCCGCTCGTAGAGGATGCAGGATATCGCACAAAATTGTAAGAGAGAATGGGCCATTTGAGTTCCACATTCTCTAAACCACTTTCCTATTTTCGCCAAGTCTCTCCGTGAGCTTCAATCCTCCATTCCAGCCACCTTTTAGACCTAAAATGACTCAAAATAAAAAGACTCGATAATTACCTACAAAACAAAGGTTAGAATGCGTCAAAAACGCATTATATCAATTCCCCAGACTTAGATCTTTGTTTGTCCTCAAACAAATTCAAGACCAAGTGAAAGAGAAGGGTTTGAAAACGCGGGAACTCTCTCATCCTCAGTGAACCGAGTAAACAACCCTCAACCTGCAGACCACATAATCCAGAATATGAATAGCAAAGCTTTACCAAAACCTCTCAACACATTCTCAACCTAGTTTCATTTTCCAAACATAAACTCTTCACATTCATTAAAGGTTGCGTGAGCTTCTCGCTACAAGCACTATTCAGGGTAGACGACGCTAAGGGATTTAAGGCTATTGAGAGGTGAAGTTCAGAGTGTTTAAGGGTTACCCGGCGCTCGTAGAGGATGCAGCATATGGCACCAAAAATTGTAAGAGAGAATGGGTCCATTTGAGTTCCACATTCTCTAAACCACTTTTCCTCCATTTTCGCCAAGTCTCTCCGTGAGCTTCAATCCTCCATTCCAGCCACCTTTTAGACCTAAAATGACTCAAAATAAAATAAAAGACTCGATAATACCTACAAAACAAAGGTTAGAATGCAAAAAATGCATTATATCAATTCCCCAGACTTAGATCTTTGTTTGTCCTCAAACAAATTCAAGACCAAGTGAAAGAGAAGGGTTTGAAAACGCGGGAACTCTCTCATCCTCAGTGAACCGAGTAAACAACCCTCAACCTGCAGACCACATAATCCAGAATATGAATAGCAAAGCTTTACCAAAACCTCTCAACACATTCTCAACCTAGTTTCATTTTCCAAACATAAACTCTTCACATTCATTAAAGGTTGCGTGAGCTTCTCGCTACAAGCACTATTCAGGGTAGACGACGCTAAGGGATTTAAGGCTATTGAGAGGTGAAGTTCAGAGTGTTTAAGGGTTACCCGGCGCTCGTAGAGGATGCAGGATATCGCACAAAATTGTAAGAGAGAATGGGTCCATTTGAGTTCCACATTCTCTAAACCACTTTTCCTCCATTTTCGCCAAGTCTCTCCGTGAGCTTCAATCCTCCATTCCAGCCACCTTTTAGACCTAAAATGACTCAAAATAAAATAAAAGACAAATACGACTAAATACCTAAAACACAAAACAAAGGTTAGAATGCGTCAAAAACGCATTATATCAATTCTCCCAGACTTAGATCTTTGTTTGTCCTCAAACAAATTCAAGACCAAGTGAAAGAGAAGGGTTTGAAAACGCGGGAACTCTCTCATCCTCAGTGAACCGAGTAAACAACCCTCAACCTGCAGACCACATAATCCAGAATATGAATAGCAAAGCTTTACCAAAACCTCTCAACACATTCTCAACCTAGTTTCATTTTCCAAACATAAACTCTTCACATTCATTAAAGGTTGCGTGAGCTTCTCGCTACAAGCACTATTCAGGGTAGACGACGCTAAGGGATTTAAGGCTATTGAGAGGTGAAGTTCAGAGTGTTTAAGGGTTACCGGCGCTCGTAGAGGATGCAGGATATCGCACAAAATTGTAAGAGAGAATGGGCCATTTGAGTTCCACATTCTCTAAACCACTTTTCCTCTTTTCGCCAAGTCTCTCCGTGAGCTTCAATCCTCCATTCCAGCCACCTTTTAGACCTAAAATGACTCAAAATAAAATAAAAGACTCGATAATTACCTACAAAACAAAGGTTAGAATGCGTCAAAAACGTATTATATCAATTCCCCAGACTTAGATCTTTGTTTGTCCTCAAACAAATTCAAGACCAAGTGAAAGAGAAGGGTTTGAAAACGCGGGAACTCTCTCATCCTCAGTGAACCGAGTAAACAACCCTCAACCTGCAGACCACATAATCCAGAATATGAATAGCAAAGCTTTACCAAAACCTCTCAACACATTCTCAACCTAGTTTCATTTTCCAAACATAAACTCTTCACATTCATTAAAGGTTGCGTGAGCTTCTCGCTACAAGCACTATTCAGGGTAGACGACGCTAAGGGATTTAAGGCTATTGAGAGGTGAAGTTCAGAGTGTTTAAGGGTTACCGGCTCGCTGTAGAGGATGCAGGATATCGCACAAAATTGTAAGAGAGAATGGGCCATTTGAGTTCCACATTCTCTAAACCACTTTCCTCTATTTTCGCCAAGTCTCTCCGTGAGCTTCAATCCTCCATTCCAGCCACCTTTTAGACCTAAAATGACTCAAAATAAAATAAAAGACTCGATAATTACCTACAAAACAAAGGTTAGAATGCGTCAAAAAGCATTATATCAATTCTCCCAGACTTAGATCTTTGTTTGTCCTCAAACAAATTCAAGACCAAGTGAAAGAGAAGGGTTTGAAAACGCGGGAACTCTCTCATCCTCAGTGAACCGAGTAAACAACCCTCAACCTGCAGACCACATAATCCAGAATATGAATAGCAAAGCTTTACCAAAACCTCTCAACACATTCTCAACCTAGTTTCATTTTCCAAACATAAACTCTTCACATTCATTAAAGGTTGCGTGAGCTTCTCGCTACAAGCACTATTCAGGGTAGACGACGCTAAGGGATTTAAGGCTATTGAGAGGTGAAGTTCAGAGTGTTTAAGGGTTACCCGGCGCTCGTAGAGGATGCAGGATATCGCACAAAATTGTAAGAGAGAATGGGTCCATTTGAGTTCCACATTCTCTAAACCACTTTTCCTCCATTTTCGCCAAGTCTCTCCGTGAGCTTCAATCCTCCATTCCAGCCACCTTTTAGACCTAAAATGACTCAAAATAAAATAAAAGACTCGATAATTACCTACAAAACAAAGGTTAGAATGCGCCAAAAATGCATTATATCAATTCCCCAGACTTAGATCTTTGTTTGTCCTCAAACAAATTCAAGACCAAGTGAAAGAGAAGGGTTTGAAAACGCGGGAACTCTCTCATCCTCAGTGAACCGAGTAAACAACCCTCAACCTGCAGACCACATAATCCAGAATATGAATAGCAAAGCTTTACCAAAACCTCTCAACACATTCTCAACCTAGTTTCATTTTCCAAACATAAACTCTTCACATTCATTAAAGGTTGCGTGAGCTTCTCGCTACAAGCACTATTCAGGGTAGACGACGCTAAGGGATTTAAGGCTATTGAGAGGTGAAGTTCAGAGTGTTTAAGGGTTACCCGGCGCTCGTAGAGGATGCAGGATATCGCACAAAATTGTAAGAGAGAATGGGCCATTTGAGTTCCACATTCTCTAAACCACTTTTCCTCTATTTTCGCCAAGTCTCTCCGTGAGCTTCAATCCTCCATTCCAGCCACCTTTTAGACCTAAAATGACTCAAAATAAAATAAAAACTCGATAATTACCTACAAAACAAAGGTTAGAATGCGTCAAAAACGCATTATATCAATTCCCCAGACTTAGATCTTTGTTTGTCCTCAAACAAACAAGACCAAGTGAAAGAGAAGGGTTTGAAAACGCGGGAACTCTCTCATCCTCAGTGAACCGAGTAAACAACCCTCAACCTGCAGACCACATAATCCAGAATATGAATAGCAAAGCTTTACCAAAACCTCTCAACACATTCTCAACCTAGTTTCATTTTCCAAACATAAACTCTTCACATTCATTAAAGGTTGCGTGAGCTTCTCGCTACAAGCACTATTCAGGGTAGACGACGCTAAGGGATTTAAGGCTATTGAGAGGTGAAGTTCAGAGTGTTTAAGGGTTACCGGCGCTCGTAGAGGATGCAGGATATCGCACAAAATTGTAAGAGAGAATGGGTCCATTTGAGTTCCACATTCTCTAAACCACTTTTCCTCCATTTTCGCCAAGTCTCTCCGTGAGCTTCAATCCTCCATTCCAGCCACCTTTTAGACCTAAAATGACTCAAAATAAAATAAAAGACTCGATAATACCTACAAAACAAAGGTTAGAATGCGCAAAAATGCATTATATCAATTCTCCCAGACTTAGATCTTTGTTTGTCCTCAAACAAATTCAAGACCAAGTGAAAGAGAAGGGTTTGAAAACGCGGGAACTCTCTCATCCTCAGTGAACCGAGTAAACAACCCTCAACCTGCAGACCACATAATCCAGAATATGAATAGCAAAGCTTTACCAAAACCTCTCAACACATTCTCAACCTAGTTTCATTTTCCAAACATAAACTCTTCACATTCATTAAAGGTTGCGTGAGCTTCTCGCTACAAGCACTATTCAGGGTAGACGACGCTAAGGGATTTAAGGCTATTGAGAGGTGAAGTTCAGAGTGTTTAAGGGTTACCCGGCGTCGTAGAGGATGCAGGATATCGCACAAAATTGTAAGAGAGAATGGGTCCATTTGAGTTCCACATTCTCTAAACCACTTTTCCTATTTTCGCCAAGTCTCTCCGTGAGCTTCAATCCTCCATTCCAGCCACCTTTTAGACCTAAAATGACTCAAAATAAAATAAAAGACTCGATAATTACCTACAAAACAAAGGTTAGAATGCGTCAAAAACGCATTATATCAATTCCCCAGACTTAGATCTTTGTTTGTCCTCAAACAAATTCAAGACCAAGTGAAAGAGAAGGGTTTGAAAACGCGGGAACTCTCTCATCCTCAGTGAACCGAGTAAACAACCCTCAACCTGCAGACCACATAATCCAGAATATGAATAGCAAAGCTTTACCAAAACCTCTCAACACATTCTCAACCTAGTTTCATTTTCCAAACATAAACTCTTCACATTCATTAAAGGTTGCGTGAGCTTCTCGCTACAAGCACTATTCAGGGTAGACGACGCTAAGGGATTTAAGGCTATTGAGAGGTGAAGTTCAGAGTGTTTAAGGGTTACCCGGCGCTCGTAGAGGATGCAGGATATCGCACAAAATTGTAAGAGAGAATGGGCCATTTGAGTTCCACATTCTCTAAACCACTTTTCCTCCATTTTCGCCAAGTCTCTCCGTGAGCTTCAATCCTCCATTCCAGCCACCTTTTAGACCTAAAATGACTCAAAATAAAATAAAAGACTCGATAATTACCTACAAAACAAAGGTTAGAATGCGTCAAAAACGTATTATATCAATTCCCCAGACTTAGATCTTTGTTTGTCCTCAAACAAATTCAAGACCAAGTGAAAGAGAAGGGTTTGAAAACGCGGGAACTCTCTCATCCTCAGTGAACCGAGTAAACAACCCTCAACCTGCAGACCACATAATCCAGAATATGAATAGCAAAGCTTTACCAAAACCTCTCAACACATTCTCAACCTAGTTTCATTTTCCAAACATAAACTCTTCACATTCATTAAAGGTTGCGTGAGCTTCTCGCTACAAGCACTATTCAGGGTAGACGACGCTAAGGGATTTAAGGCTATTGAGAGGTGAAGTTCAGAGTGTTTAAGGGTTACCCGCTCGTAGAGGATGCAGGATATCGCACAAAATTGTAAGAGAGAATGGGCCATTTGAGTTCCACATTCTCTAAACCACTTTTCCTCCATTTTCGCCAAGTCTCTCCGTGAGCTTCAATCCTCCATTCCAGCCACCTTTTAGACCTAAAATGACTCAAAATAAAATAAAAGACTCGATAATTACCTACAAAACAAAGGTTAGAATGCGTCAAAAACGCATTATATCAATTCTCCCAGACTTAGATCTTTGTTTGTCCTCAAACAAATTCAAGACCAAGTGAAAGAGAAGGGTTTGAAAACGCGGGAACTCTCTCATCCTCAGTGAACCGAGTAAACAAACCCTCAACCTGCAGACCACATAATCCAGAATATGAATAGCAAAGCTTTACCAAAACCTCTCAACACATTCTCAACCTAGTTTCATTTTCCAAACATAAACTCTTCACATTCATTAAAGGTTGCGTGAGCTTCTCGCTACAAGCACTATTCAGGGTAGACGACGCTAAGGGATTTAAGGCTATTGAGAGGTGAAGTTCAGAGTGTTTAAGGGTTACCCGGCGCTCGTAGAGGATGCAGGATATCGCACAAAATTGTAAGAGAGAATGGGCCATTTGAGTTCCACATTCTCTAAACCACTTTTCCTCCATTTTCGCCAAGTCTCTCCGTGAGCTTCAATCCTCCATTCCAGCCACCTTTTAGACCTAAAATGACTCAAAATAAAATAAAAGACTCGATAATTACCTACAAAACAAAGGTTAGAATGCGCTCAAAAATGCATTATATCAATTCCCCAGACTTAGATCTTTGTTTGTCCTCAAACAAATTCAAGACCAAGTGAAAGAGAAGGGTTTGAAAACGCGGGAACTCTCTCATCCTCAGTGAACCGAGTAAACAACCCTCAACCTAGACTAATCCAGAATATGAATAGCTTTACCAAAACCTCTCAACACATTCTCAACCTAGTTTCATTTTCCAAACATAAACTCTTCACATTCATTAAAGGTTGCGTGAGCTTCTCGCTACAAGCACTATTCAGGGTAGACGACGCTAAGGGATTTAAGGCTATTGAGAGGTGAAGTTCAGAGTGTTTAAGGGTTACCCGGCGCTCGTAGAGGATGCAGGATATCGCACAAAATTGTAAGAGAGAATGGGCCATTTGAGTTCCACATTCTCTAAACCACTTTTCCTCCATTTTCGCCAAGTCTCTCCGTGAGCTTCAATCCTCCATTCCAGCCACCTTTTAGACCTAAAATGACTCAAAATAAAATAAAAACTCGATAATTACCTACAAAACAAAGGTTAGAATGCGTCAAAAACGCATTATATCAATTCCCCAGACTTAGATCTTTGTTTGTCCTCAAACAAATTCAAGACCAAGTGAAAGAGAAGGGTTTGAAAACGCGGGAACTCTCTCATCCTCAGTGAACCGAGTAAACAACCCTCAACCTGCAGACCACATAATCCAGAATATGAATAGCAAAGCTTTACCAAAACCTCTCAACACATTCTCAACCTAGTTTCATTTTCCAAACATAAACTCTTCACATTCATTAAAGGTTGCGTGAGCTTCTCGCTACAAGCACTATTCAGGGTAGACGACGCTAAGGGATTTAAGGCTATTGAGAGGTGAAGTTCAGAGTGTTTAAGGGTTACCCGGCGCTCGTAGAGGATGCAGGATATCGCACAAAATTGTAAGAGAGAATGGTCCATTTGAGTTCCACATTCTCTAAACCACTTTTCCTCCATTTTCGCCAAGTCTCTCCCTGAGCTTCATCCTCCATTCCAGGCACCTTTTAGACCTAAAATGACTCAAAATAAAGTAAAAAACTCGATAATTACCTACAAACCAAAGGTTAGAATGCGTCAAAAATGCATTATATCAATTCCCCCAGACTTAGATCTTTGTTTGTCTGCAAACAAATTCAAGACCAAGTGAAAGAGAAGAGTTTGAAAACGCGGGAACTCTCTCATCCTCAGTGAACCGAGTAAACAACCCTCAACCTGCAGACCACATAATCCATAATATGAATAGCAAAGCTTTACCAAAACCTCTCAACACATTCTCAACCTAGTTTCATTTTCCAGACATAAACTATTCACATTCATTAATGGTTGGTGAGCTTCTCGCTCCAAGCACTATTCAGGGTAGACGATGCTAAGGAATTTAAGGCTATTGATAGCTGAAGTTCAGAGTGTTTAAGGATTACCCGGCGCTCGTAGAGGATACAGGATATCACAAAAAATTGTAAGAGAGAATTGTTCCATTTGAGTTCCACATTCTCTAAACCACTTTTCCTCTATTTTCGCCAAGTCTCTCCGTGAGTTTCAATCCTCCATTCAAGCCACCTTTTAGACATAAAATGACTCAAAATAAAATAAAAAACTCGATAATTACCTACAAAACAAAGGTTAGAATGCGTCAAATACGCATTATATCATTTCCCCCAAACTTAGATCTTTGTTTATCTTCAAACAAATTCAAGACCAAGTGAAAGAGAAGGGTTTGAAAACGCGGGAACTCTCTCATCCTCTGTGAACCGAGTAAATAATCTCAACCTGCAGACCACATAATTCAGAATATGAATAGCAAAACTTTACCAAAACCTCTCAACACATTCTCAACCTAGTTTCATTTTCCGAACATAAACTCTTCACATTCATTAAAGGTTGCGTGAGCTTCTCGCTACAAGCATTATTCAGGCTAGATGACGCTAAGAGATATAAGGCTATTAAGAGGTGAAGTTCAGAGTGTTTAAGGTTACCCGGCGCTCGTGAGGATGCAGGATATCGCAAAAATTGTAAGAGAGAATGGTTCCATTTGAGTTCCACATTCTCTGATCTACTTTTCCTCTATTTTCGCCAAGTCTCTCCGTGAGCTTCAATCCTCCATTCCAGCCACCTTTTAGACCTAAAATGACTCAAAATAAAATAAAAGACTCGATAATTACCTACAAAAAAAGGTTAGAATGCGTCAAAAATGCATTATATCATTCCCCAGACTTAGATCTTTGTTTGTCCTCAAACAAATTCAAGACCAAGTGAAAGAGAAGGGTTTGAAAACGCGGGAACTCTCTCATCCTCAGTGAACCGAGTAAACAACCCTCAACCTGCAGACCACATAATCCGAATATGAATAGCAAAGCTTTACCAAAACCTCTCAACACATTCTCAACCTAGTTTCATTTTCCAAACATAAACTCTTCACATTCATTAAAGGTTGCGTGAGCTTCTCGCTACAAGCACTATTCAGGGTAGACGACACTAAGGGATTTAAGGCTATTGAGAGGTGAAGTTCAGAGTGTTTAAGGGTTACCCGGCGCTCGTAGAGGATGCAGGATATCGCACAAAATTGTAAGAGAGAATGGGTCCATTTGAGTTCCACATTCTCTAAACCACTTTTCCTCCATTTTCGCCAAGTCTCTCCGTGAGCTTCAATCCTCCATTCCAGCCACCTTTTAGACCTAAAATGACTCAAAATAAAATAAAAGACTCGATAATACCTACAAAACAAAGGTTAGAATGCGCCAAAAATGCATTATATCAATTCCCAGACTTAGATCTTTGTTTGTCCTCAAACAAATTCAAGACCAAGTGAAAGAGAAGGGTTTGAAAACCGGGAATCTCTCATCCTCAGTGAACCGAGTAAACAACCCTCAACCTGCAGACCACATAATCCAGAATATGAATAGCAAAGCTTTACCAAAACCTCTCAACACATTCTCAACCTAGTTTCATTTTCCAAACATAAACTCTTCACATTCATTAAAGGTTGCGTGAGCTTCTCGCTACAAGCACTATTCAGGGTAGACGACGCTAAGGGATTTAAGGCTATTGAGAGGTGAAGTTCAGAGTGTTTAAGGGTTACCCGGCTCGTAGAGGATGCAGGATATCGCACAAAATTGTAAGAGAGAATGGGCCATTTGAGTTCCACATTCTCTAAACCACTTCCTCTATTTTCGCCAAGTCTCTCCGTGAGCTTCAATCCTCCATTCCAGCCACCTTTTAGACCTAAAATGACTCAAAATAAAATAAAATACTCGATAATTACCTACAAAACAAAGGTTAGAATGCGTCAAAAACGCATTATATCAATTCCCCCAGACTTAGATCTTTGTTTGTCTTCAAACAAATTCAAGACCAAGTGAAAGAGAAGGGTTTGAAAACGCGGGAACTCTCTCATCCTCAGTGAACCGAGTAAAACCTCAACCTGCAGACCACATAATCCAGAATATGAATAGCAAAGCTTTACCAAAACCTCTCAACACATTCTCAACCTAGTTTCATTTTCCAAACATAAACTCTTCACATTCATTAAAGGTTGCGTGAGCTTCTCGCTACAAGCACTATTCAGGGTAGACGACGCTAAGGGATTTAAGGCTATTGAGAGGTGAAGTTCAGAGTGTTTAAGGGTTACCCGGCGCTCGTAGAGGATGCAGGATATCGCACAAAATTGTAAGAGAGAATGGGTCCATTTGAGTTCCACATTCTCTAAACCACTTTTCCTCCATTTTCGCCAAGTCTCTCCGTGAGCTTCAATCCTCCATTCCAGCCACCTTTTAGACCTAAAATGACTCAAAATAAAAAATAAAAGACTACAAAATGACTCAAAATAATAGACTTAAATTACCTACAACAAAGGTTAGAATGCGTCAAAAACGCATTATATCAATTCTCCCAGACTTAGATCTTTGTTTGTCCTCAAACAAATTCAAGACCAAGTGAAAGAGAAGGGTTTGAAAACGCGGGAACTCTCTCATCCTCAGTGAACCGAGTAAACAACCCTCAACCTGGACCACATAATCCAGAATATGAATAGCAAAGCTTTACCAAAACCTCTCAACACATTCTCAACCTAGTTTCATTTTCCAAACATAAACTCTTCACATTCATTAAAGGTTGCGTGAGCTTCTCGCTACAAGCACTATTCAGGGTAGACGACGCTAAGGGATTTAAGGCTATTGAGAGGTGAAGTTCAGAGTGTTTAAGGGTTACCGGCGCTCGTAGAGGATGCAGGATATCGCACAAAATTGTAAGAGAGAATGGGCCATTTGAGTTCCACATTCTCTAAACCACTTTTCCTCCATTTTCGCCAAGTCTCTCCGTGAGCTTCAATCCTCCATTCCAGCCACCTTTTAGACCTAAAATGACTCAAAATAAAATAAAAGACTCGATAATACCTACAAAACAAAGGTTAGAATGCGCCAAAAATGCATTATATCAATTCCCCAGACTTAGATCTTTGTTTGTCCTCAAACAAATTCAAGACCAAGTGAAAGAGAAGGGTTTGAAAACGCGGGAACTCTCTCATCCTCAGTGAACCGAGTAAACAACCCTCAACCTGCAGACCACATAATCCAGAATATGAATAGCAAAGCTTTACCAAAACCTCTCAACACATTCTCAACCTAGTTTCATTTTCCAAACATAAACTCTTCACATTCATTAAAGGTTGCGTGAGCTTCTCGCTACAAGCACTATTCAGGGTAGACGACGCTAAGGGATTTAAGGCTATTGAGAGGTGAAGTTCAGAGTGTTTAAGGGTTACCCGCGCTCGTAGAGGATGCAGGATATCGCACAAAATTGTAAGAGAGAATGGGCCATTTGAGTTCCACATTCTCTAAACCACTTTTCCTCTATTTTCGCCAAGTCTCTCCGTGAGCTTCAATCCTCCATTCCAGCCACCTTTTAGACCTAAAATGACTCAAAATAAAATAAAACTCGATAATTACCTACAAAACAAAGGTTAGAATGCGTCAAAAACGCATTATATCAATTCCCCAGACTTAGATCTTTGTTTGTCCTCAAACAAATTCAAGACCAAGTGAAAGAGAAGGGTTTGAAAACGCGGGAACTCTCTCATCCTCAGTGAACCGAGTAAACAACCCTCAACCTGCAGACCACATAATCCAGAATATGAATAGCAAAGCTTTACCAAAACCTCTCAACACATTCTCAACCTAGTTTCATTTTCCAAACATAAACTCTTCACATTCATTAAAGGTTGCGTGAGCTTCTCGCTACAAGCACTATTCAGGGTAGACGAGCTAAGGGATTTAAGGCTATTGAGAGGTGAAGTTCAGAGTGTTTAAGGGTTACCCGCGCTCGTAGAGGATGCAGGATATCGCACAAAATTGTAAGAGAGAATGGGCCATTTGAGTTCCACATTCTCTAAACCACTTTCCTCTATTTTCGCCAAGTCTCTCCGTGAGCTTCAATCCTCCATTCCAGCCACCTTTTAGACCTAAAATGACTCAAAATAAAATAAAAGACTCGATATATACATATAAAACAAAGGTTAGAATGCACCAAAAATGCATTATATCAATTCCCCAAGACTTAGATCTTTGTTTGTCTCAAACAAATTAAGACCAAGTGAAAGAGAAGGGTTTGAAAACGCGGGAACTCTCTCATCCTCAGTGAACCGAGTAAACAACCCTCAACCTGCAGACCACATAATCCAGAATATAAATAGCAAAGCTTTACCAAAACCTCTCAACACATTCTCAACCTAGTTTCATTTTCCAAACATAAACTCTTCACATTCATTAAAGGTTGCGTGAGCTTCTCGCTACAAGCACTATTCAGGGTAGACGACGCTAAGGGATTTAAGGCTATTGAGAGGTGAAGTTCAGAGTGTTTAAGGGTTACCCGGCGCTC
>OVBN01000106.1:0-30349 GCA_900406565.1 Turritis glabra | reverse complement strand
ATTTTCTCTAAATCAATAAAAGCTTAGTTAGAGTCTTTGGAGTCAAATCTGATATGATCCCTTGTATATGATTGAGTATAAGAACTAGACATGCAACTGGATTCGTAACCTAAAGTTGTGTAGGTTTTGTTGAAGTTACAAACACTTTTAGAACTTTTCTTTCACCTACAAAGCTTTTCTCTAAATCAATAAAACGCTTAGTTAGAGTCTTTGGAGTCACATGTGATATGATCCCTTATATATATGATTGAGTATAAGAACAAGACATGCAGCTGGATTCGTAAAGCTAAAGTTGTGTAGGTTTGTGTTGAAGTTACAAAAAAGACTTCTAGAACTTTTTCTTTACCCACAAAGCTTTTCTCTACATGAATAAAGCGCTTAGTTAGAGTCTTTGGATTCAAATGTGACACGATCCCTTGTATATGATTCAGTATACGAACTAGACATGCAACAGGATTTCTCATGCTAAAGTCCTATAGTTTGTGTTGAAGTTCGAAAACACACTTCTAGAACTTCTCTTTCACCCACAAAGATTTTCTTTAAATCAACAAAATGCTTAGTTAGAGTCTTTGGAGTCAAGTGTGACATTATCCATTGTATATGATTAGGTATATGAACTAGGCATGATACTAGATTTCTCAAGCTAAATTCTTGTAGGTTTGCGTTGAAGTTCGAAAACACACTTTTAAAACTTTTCCTTCACCCACAAGATTTGCTTTGAATCAATAAAATGTTTAGTTTGAGTCTTTGGAGTCAAATGTGTCATTATCCCTTGTTTGTGATTAAGTATAACAACTAGACATGCAACTGGATTCCTAAAGCTAAAGTTGCGTAGGTTTGTGTTGAAATTCCAAAAAACATTTATAGAAATTCTTTTTTACCATCAAAGCTTTGCTTTGAATCAATAAAACGCTTAGTAAGATTCTTTGGAGTTATATGTGACATGAGCTAAAGTCGTGTAGGCTCGTGTTAAAGTTACAAAAACGCTTCTAGATTCTCCTTCACTCATAAAGATTTGATTTAGATCAACAAAACGCCTTAGTTAGTGTCTTTGGATTCAAATGTGACAAGATCCCTTGTATATGATTGAGTATACGAACTAGACATGCAACAGGATTTCTCAATTTAAAGTCCTGTAGATTTATGTTGAAATTCGAAAACACACTTCTAGAACTTCTCCTTTACCCACAAAGATTTGCTTTGAATCAATAAAATGCTTAGTTTTGAGGATTTGGAGTTAAATGTGGAATTTTTCCTTGTATGTGATTGAGTATAACAACTAGACATGCAACTGGATTCCTAAATCTAAAGTCGTGTAAGTTTGTGTTGAAGTTCCAAAAAACACTTTTAGAAATTCTTCTTTACCATCAAAGCTTTGCTTTGAATCAATAAAACGCTTTGTTAGAGTCTTTGGAGTTAAATGTGACATGATCCCTTGTATATGATTGTGTATAAGAACTAGTAATGCAACTATATTCCTAAAGCTAAAGTCGTGTAGGTTCGTGTTAAAGTTACAAAAACGCTTCTAGATCTTCTCCTTCACCCACAAAGATTTGATTTAAATCAATAAAACGTTTAGTTAGAGTCTTTGGAGTCAATTGTGACAAGATATCTTGTATATGATTGAGTGTAAGAACTAGACATGCAACTGGATTCTTAAAGCTAAAGTCATGTAGGTCTGTGTTGGAGTTCCAAAAAACATTTGTACAACTTTTCCTTTACCAACAAAGCTTTGCTTTGAATCAATAAAACACTTAGTTAGAGTCTTTGGCGTTTAATGTGAAAAGATCCCTTGTATATAATTGAGTATAAGAACTAGACATGCAACTCGATTCCTAAAGCTAAAGTCGTGTAGGTTTGTGTTAAAGTTACAAAAAAACACTTCTAGAACTTCTCCTTCACCCACAAAGATTTTCTCTAAATCAATAAAACGCTTAGTTAGAGTCTTTGGAGTCAAATCTGATATGATCCCTTGTATATGATTGAGTATAAGAACTAGACATGCAACTGGATTCGTAAACCTAAAGTTGTGTAGGTTTTTGTTGAAGTTACAAAAAACACTTTTAGAACTTTTCTTTCACCTACAAAGCTTTTCTCTAAATCAATAAAACGCTTAGTTAGAGTCTTTGGAGTCACATGTGATATGATCCCTTATATATATGATTGAGTATAAGAACAAGACATGCAGCTGGATTCGTAAAGCTAAAGTTGTGTAGGTTTGTGTTGAAGTTACAAAAAAGACTTCTAGAACTTTTTCTTTACCCACAAAGCTTTTCTCTACATGAATAAAGCGCTTAGTTAGAGTCTTTGGATTCAAATGTGACACGATCCCTTGTATATGATTCAGTATACGAACTAGACATGCAACAGGATTTCTCATGCTAAAGTCCTATAGGTTTGTGTTGAAGTTCGAAAACACACTTCTAGAACTTCTCTTTCACCCACAAAGATTTTCTTTAAATCAACAAAATGCTTAGTTAGAGTCTTTGGAGTCAAGTGTGACATTATCCATTGTATATGATTAGGTATATGAACTAGGCATGATACTAGATTTCTCAAGCTAAATTCTTGTAGGTTTGCGTTGAAGTTCGAAAACACACTTTTAAAACTTTTCCTTCACCCACAAAGATTTGCTTTGAATCAATAAAATGTTTAGTTTGAGTCTTTGGAGTCAAATGTGTCATTATCCCTTGTTTGTGATTAAGTATAACAACTAGACATGCAACTGGATTCCTAAAGCTAAAGTTGCGTAGGTTTGTGTTGAAATTCCAAAAAACATTTATAGAAATTCTTTTTTACCATCAAAGCTTTGCTTTGAATCAATAAAACGCTTAGTAAGATTCTTTGGAGTTATATGTGACATGATCCCAAAGCTAAAGTCGTGTAGGCTCGTGTTAAAGTTACAAAAACGCTTCTAGATTTTCTCCTTCACTCATAAAGATTTGATTTAGATCAACAAAACGCTTAGTTAGTGTCTTTGGATTCAAATGTGACAAGATCCCTTGTATATGATTGAGTATACGAACTAGACATGCAACAGGATTTCTCAATTTAAAGTCCTGTAGATTTATGTTGAAATTCGAAAACACACTTCTAGAACTTCTCCTTTACCCACAAAGATTTGCTTTGAATCAATAAAATGCTTAGTTTGAGGATTTGGAGTTAAATGTGGAATTTTTCCTTGTATGTGATTGAGTATAACAACTAGACATGCAACTGGATTCCTAAATCTAAAGTCGTGTAAGTTTGTGTTGAAGTTCCAAAAAACACTTTTAGAAATTCTTCTTTACCATCAAAGCTTTGCTTTGAATCAATAAAACGCTTTGTTAGAGTCTTTGGAGTTAAATGTGACATGATCCCTTGTATATGATTGTGTATAAGAACTAGTAATGCAACTATATTCCTAAAGCTAAAGTCGTGTAGGTTCGTGTTAAAGTTACAAAAACGCTTCTAGATCTTCTCCTTCACCCACAAAGATTTGATTTAAATCAATAAAACGTTTAGTTAGAGTCTTTGGAGTCAATTGTGACAAGATATCTTGTATATGATTGAGTGTAAGAACTAGACATGCAACTGGATTCTTAAAGCTAAAGTCATGTAGGTCTGTGTTGGAGTTCCAAAAAACATTTGTACAACTTTTCCTTTACCAACAAAGCTTTGCTTTGAATCAATAAAACACTTAGTTAGAGTCTTTGGCGTTTAATGTGAAAAGATCCCTTGTATATAATTGAGTATAAGAACTAGACATGCAACTCGATTCCTAAAGCTAAAGTCGTGTAGGTTTGTGTTAAAGTTACAAAAAACACTTCTAGAACTTCTCCTTCACCCACAAAGATTTTCTCTAAATCAATAAAACGCTTAGTTAGAGTCTTTGGAGTCAAATCTGATATGATCCCTTGTATATGATTGAGTATAAGAACTAGACATGCAACTGGATTCGTAAACCTAAAGTTGTGTAGGTTTTTGTTGAAGTTACAAAAAACACTTTTAGAACTTTTCTTTCACCTACAAAGCTTTTCTCTAAATCAATAAAACGCTTAGTTAGAGTCTTTGGAGTCACATGTGATATGATCCCTTATATATATGATTGAGTATAAGAACAAGACATGCAGCTGGATTCGTAAAGCTAAAGTTGTGTAGGTTTGTGTTGAAGTTACAAAAAAGACTTCTAGAACTTTTTCTTTACCCACAAAGCTTTTCTCTACATGAATAAAGCGCTTAGTTAGAGTCTTTGGATTCAAATGTGACACGATCCCTTGTATATGATTCAGTATACGAACTAGACATGCAACAGGATTTCTCATGCTAAAGTCCTATAGGTTTGTGTTGAAGTTCGAAAACACACTTCTAGAACTTCTCTTTCACCCACAAAGATTTTCTTTAAATCAACAAAATGATTAGTTAGAGTCTTTGGAGTCAAGTGTGACATTATCCATTGTATATGATTAGGTATATGAACTAGGCATGATACTAGATTTCTCAAGCTAAATTCTTGTAGGTTTGCGTTGAAGTTCGAAAACACACTTTTAAAACTTTTCCTTCACCCACAAAGATTTGCTTTGAATCAATAAAATGTTTAGTTTGAGTCTTTGGAGTCAAATGTGTCATTATCCCTTGTTTGTGATTAAGTATAACAACTAGACATGCAACTGGATTCCTAAAGCTAAAGTTGCGTAGGTTTGTGTTGAAATTCCAAAAAAACATTTATAGAAATTCTTTTTTACCATCAAAGCTTTGCTTTGAATCAATAAAACGCTTAGTAAGATTCTTTGGAGTTATATGTGACATGATCCCAAAGCTAAAGTCGTGTAGGCTCGTGTTAAAGTTACAAAAACGCTTCTAGAACTTCTCCTTCACTCATAAAGATTTGATTTAGATCAACAAAACGCTTAGTTAGTGTCTTTGGATTCAAATGTGACAAGATCCCTTGTATATGATTGAGTATACGAACTAGACATGCAACAGGATTTCTCAATTTAAAGTCCTGTAGATTTATGTTGAAATTCGAAAACACACTTCTAGAACTTCTCCTTTACCCACAAAGATTTGCTTTGAATCAATAAAATGCTTAGTTTGAGGATTTGGAGTCAAATGTGGAATTTTTCCTTGTATGTGATTGAGTATAACAACTAGACATGCAACTGGATTCCTAAATCTAAAGTCGTGTAAGTTTGTGTTGAAGTTCCAAAAAACACTTTTAGAAATTCTTCTTTACCATCAAAGCTTTGCTTTGAATCAATAAAACGCTTTGTTAGAGTCTTTGGAGTTAAATGTGACATGATCCCTTGTATATGATTGTGTATAAGAACTAGTAATGCAACTATATTCCTAAAGCTAAAGTCGTGTAGGTTCGTGTTAAAGTTACAAAAACGCTTCTAGATCTTCTCCTTCACCCACAAAGATTTGATTTAAATCAATAAAACGCTTAGTTAGAGTCTTTGGAGTCAAATGTGACAAGATATCTTGTATATGATTGAGTGTAAGAACTAGACATGCAACTGGATTCTTAAAGCTAAAGTCATGTAGGTTTGTGTTGGAGTTCCAAAAAACATTTGTACAACTTTTCCTTTACCAACAAAGCTTTGCTTTGAATCAATAAAACACTTAGTTAGAGTCTTTGGCGTTTAATGTGAAAAGATCCCTTGTATATAATTGAGTATAAGAACTAGACATGCAACTCGATTCCTAAAGCTAAAGTCGTGTAGGTTTGTGTTAAAGTTACAAAAAACACTTCTAGAACTTCTCCTTCACCCACAAAGATTTTCTCTAAATCAATAAAACGCTTAGTTAGAGTCTTTGGAGTCAAATCTGATATGATCCCTTGTATATGATTGAGTATAAGAACTAGACATGCAACTGGATTCGTAAACCTAAAGTTGTGTAGGTTTTTGTTGAAGTTACAAAAAACACTTTTAGAACTTTTCTTTCACCTACAAAGCTTTTCTCTAAATCAATAAAACGCTTAGTTAGAGTGTTTGGAGTCACATGTGATATGATCCCTTATATATATGATTGAGTATAAGAACAAGACATGCAGCTGGATTCGTAAAGCTAAAGTTGTGTAGGTTTGTGTTGAAGTTACAAAAAAGACTTCTAGAACTTTTTCTTTACCCACAAAGCTTTTCTCTACATGAATAAAGCGCTTAGTTAGAGTCTTTGGATTCAAATGTGACACGATCCCTTGTATATGATTCAGTATACGAACTAGACATGCAACAGGATTTCTCATGCTAAAGTCCTATAGGTTTGTGTTGAAGTTCGAAAACACACTTCTAGAACTTCTCTTTCACCCACAAAGATTTTCTTTAAATCAACAAAATGCTTAGTTAGAGTCTTTGGAGTCAAGTGTGACATTATCCATTGTATATGATTAGGTATATGAACTAGGCATGATACTAGATTTCTCAGCTAAATTCTTGTAGGTTTGCGTTGAAGTTCGAAAACACACTTTTAAAACTTTTCCTTCACCCACAAAGATTTGCTTTGAATCAATAAAATGTTTAGTTTGAGTCTTTGGAGTCAAATGTGTCATTATCCCTTGTTTGTGATTAAGTATAACAACTAGACATGCAACTGGATTCCTAAAGCTAAAGTTGCGTAGGTTTGTGTTGAAATTCCAAAAAACATTTATAGAAATTCTTTTTTACCATCAAAGCTTTGCTTTGAATCAATAAAACGCTTAGTAAGATTCTTTGGAGTTATATGTGACATGATCCCAAAGCTAAAGTCGTGTAGGCTCGTGTTAAAGTTACAAAAACGCTTCTAGAACTTCTCCTTCACTCATAAAGATTTGATTTAGATCAACAAAACGCTTAGTTAGTGTCTTTGGATTCAAATGTGACAAGATCCTTGTATATGATTGAGTATACGAACTAGACATGCAACAGGATTTCTCAATTTAAAGTCCTGTAGATTTATGTTGAAATTCGAAAACACACTTCTAGAACTTCTCCTTTACCCACAAAGATTTGCTTTGAATCAATAAAATGCTTAGTTTGAGGATTTGGAGTCAAATGTGGAATTTTTCCTTGTATGTGATTGAGTATAACAACTAGACATGCAACTGGATTCCTAAATCTAAAGTCGTGTAAGTTTGTGTTGAAGTTCCAAAAAACACTTTTAGAAATTCTTCTTTACCATCAAAGCTTTGCTTTGAATCAATAAAACGCTTTGTTAGAGTCTTTGGAGTTAAATGTGACATGATCCCTTGTATATGATTGTGTATAAGAACTAGTAATGCAACTATATTCCTAAAGCTAAAGTCGTGTAGGTTCGTGTTAAAGTTACAAAAACGCTTCTAGATCTTCTCCTTCACCCACAAAGATTTGATTTAAATCAATAAAACGCTTAGTTAGAGTCTTTGGAGTCAAATGTGACAAGATATCTTGTATATGATTGAGTGTAAGAACTAGACATGCAACTGGATTCTTAAAGCTAAAGTCATGTAGGTTTGTGTTGGAGTTCCAAAAAACATTTGTACAACTTTTCCTTTACCAAAAAAGCTTTGCTTTGAATCAATAAAACACTTAGTTAGAGTCTTTGGCGTTTAATGTGAAAAGATCCCTTGTATATAATTGAGTATAAGAACTAGACATGCAACTCGATTCCTAAAGCTAAAGTCGTGTAGGTTTGTGTTAAAGTTACAAAAAACACTTCTAGAACTTCTCCTTCACCCACAAAGATTTTCTCTAAATCAATAAAACGCTTAGTTAGAGTCTTTGGAGTCAAATCTGATATGATCCCTTGTATATGATTGAGTATAAGAACTAGACATGCAACTGGATTCGTAAACCTAAAGTTGTGTAGGTTTTTGTTGAAGTTACAAAAAACACTTTTAGAACTTTTCTTTCACCTACAAAGCTTTTCTCTAAATCAATAAAACGCTTAGTTAGAGTCTTTGGAGTCACATGTGATATGATCCCTTATATATATGATTGAGTATAAGAACAAGACATGCAGCTGGATTCGTAAAGCTAAAGTTGTGTAGGTTTGTGTTGAAGTTACAAAAAAGACTTCTAGAACTTTTTCTTTACCCACAAAGCTTTTCTCTACATGAATAAAGCGCTTAGTTAGAGTCTTTGGATTCAAATGTGACACGATCCCTTGTATATGATTCAGTATACGAACTAGACATGCAACAGGATTTCTCATGCTAAAGTCCTATAGGTTTGTGTTGAAGTTCGAAAACACACTTCTAGAACTTCTCTTTCACCCACAAAGATTTTCTTAAATCACAAAATGCTTAGTTAGATCTTTGGAGTCAAGTGTGACATTATCCATTGTATATGATTAGGTATATGAACTAGCATGATACTAGATTTCTCAAGCTAAATTCTTGTAGGTTTGCGTTGAAGTTCGAAAACACACTTTTAAAACTTTTCCTTCACCCACAAAGATTTGCTTTGAATCAATAAAATGTTTAGTTTGAGTCTTTGGAGTCAAATGTGTCATTATCCCTTGTTTGTGATTAAGTATAACAACTAGACATGCAACTGGATTCCTAAAGCTAAAGTTGCGTAGTTTGTGTTGAAATTCCAAAAAACATTTATAGAAATTCTTTTTACCATCAAAGCTTTGCTTTGAATCAATGAAACGCTTAGTAAGATTCTTTGGAGTTATATGTGACATGATCCCAAAGCTAAAGTCGTGTAGGCTCGTGTTAAAGTTACAAAAACGCTTCTAGAACTTCTCCTTCACTCATAAAGATTTGATTTAGATCAACAAAACGCTTAGTTAGTGTCTTTGGATTCAAATGTGACAAGATCCTTTATATATGATTGAGTATACGAACTAGACATGAACATGATTTCTCAATTAAAGTCCTGTAGATTTATGTTGAAATTCGAAAACACACTTCTAGAACTTCTCCTTTACCACAAAGATTTGCTTTGAATCAATAAAATGCTTAGTTTGAGGATTTGGAGTCAAATGTGGAATTTTCCCTTGTTGTGATTGAGTATAACAACTAGACATGCAACTGGATTCCTAAATCTAAAGTCGTGTAGTTTGTGTTGAAGTTCCAAAAAACACTTTTAGAAATTCTTCTTTACCATCAAAGCTTTGCTTTGAATCATAAAAGCTTTGTAGAGCTTGGAGTTAATGGACTGATCTTGTTTGATTGTGTATAAGAATAGTATGCAACTATATTCCTAAAGCTAAAGTCGTGTAGGTTCGTGTTAAAGTTACAAAAACGCTTCTAGATCTTCTCCTTCACCACAAAGATTTGATTTAATCAACAAAACGCTTAGTTAGGTCTTTGGATTCAAATGTGACAAGATTTTTATATGATTGAGTTAGAACTAGACATGCAATGATTTTTAATAAAGTCTGTAGGTTTTGTTGATTCCAAAAAACTTGTAGAACTTTCCTTTACCAACAAGCTTTGCTTTGAATCAATAAAATCTTAGTTTGAGTTTTGGGTTAATGTGGAATTTTCCTTGTATTATTGAGTATAACAACTAGACATGCAACTGGATTCCTAAATCTAAAGTCGTGTAAGTTTGTGGTTGAAGTTCCAAAAAACACTTTTAGAAATTCTTCTTTACCATCAAAGCTTTGCTTTGAATCAATAAAACGCTTTGTTAGAGTCTTTGGAGTTAAATGTGAATGATCCCTTGTATATGATTGTGTATAAGAACTAGTAATGCAACTATATTCCTAAAGCTAAAGTCGTGTAGGTTCGTGTTAAAGTTACAAAAAACGCTTTAGATCTTCTTTCACCACAAAGATTTGATTTAAATCAATAAACGCTTAGTTAGAGTCTTTGGAGTCAAATGTGAAAGATATCTTGTATATGATTGAGTGTAAGAACTAGACATGCAACTGGATTCTTAAAGCTAAAGTCATGTAGGTTTGTGTTGGAGTTCCAAAAAACATTTGTACAACTTTTCCTTTACCAAAAAAGCTTTGCTTTGAATCAATAAAACACTTAGTTAGAGTCTTTGGCGTTTAATGTGAAAAGATCCCTTGTATATAATTGAGTATAAGAACTAGACATGCAACTCGATTCCTAAAGCTAAAGTCGTGTAGGTTTGTGTTAAAGTTACAAAAAACACTTCTAGAACTTCTCCTTCACCCACAAAGATTTTCTCTAAATCAATAAAACGCTTAGTTAGAGTCTTTGGAGTCAAATCTGATATGATCCCTTGTATATGATTAAGTATAAGAACTAGACATGCAACAGGATTCGTAAACCTAAAGTTGTGTAGGTTTTTGTTGAAGTTACAAAAAACACTTTTAGAACTTTTCTTTCACCTACAAAGCTTTTCTCTAAATCAATAAAACGCTTAGTTAGAGTCTTTGGAGTCACATGTGATATGATCCCTTATATATATGATTGAGTATAAGAACAAGACATGCAGCTGGATTCGTAAAGCTAAAGTTGTGTAGGTTTGTGTTGACGTTACAAAAAAGACTTCTAGAACTTTTTCTTTACCCACAAAGCTTTTCTCTACATGAATAAAGCGCTTAGTTAGAGTCTTTGGATTCAAATGTGACACGATCCCTTGTATATGATTCAGTATACGAACTAGACATGCAACAGGATTTCTCATGCTAAAGTCCTATAGGTTTGTGTTGAAGTTCGAAAACACACTTCTAGAACTTCTCTTTCACCCACAAAGATTTTCTTTAAATCAACAAAATGCTTAGTTAGAGTCTTTGGAGTCAAGTGTGACATTATCCATTGTATATGATTAGGTATATGAACTAGGCATGATACTAGATTTCTCAAGCTAAATTCTTGTAGGTTTGCGTTGAAGTTCGAAAACACACTTTTAAAACTTTTTCTTCACCCACAAAGATTTGCTTTGAATCAATAAAATGTTTAGTTTGAGTCTTTGGAGTCAAATGTGTCATTATCCCTTGTTTGTGATTAAGTATAACAACTAGACATGCAACTGGATTCCTAAAGCTAAAGTTGCGTAGGTTTGTGTTGAAATTCCAAAAAACATTTATAGAAATTCTTTTTTACCATCAAAGCTTTGCTTTGAATCAATAAAACGCTTAGTAAGATTCTTTGGAGTTATATGTGACATGATCCCAAAGCTAAAGTCGTGTAGGCTCGTGTTAAAGTTACAAAAACGCTTCTAGAACTTCTCCTTCACTCATAAAGATTTGATTTAGATCAACAAAACGCTTAGTTAGTGTCTTTGGATTCAAATGTGACAAGATCCTTTATATATGATTGAGTATACGAACTAGACATGCAACATGATTTCTCAATTTAAAGTCCTGTAGATTTATGTTGAAATTCGAAAACACACTTCTAGAACTTCTCCTTTACCCACAAAGATTTGCTTTGAATCAATAAAATGCTTAGTTTGAGGATTTGGAGTCAAATGTGGAATTTTCCCTTGTATGTGATTGAGTATAACAACTAGACATGCAACTGGATTCCTAAATCTAAAGTCGTGTAAGTTTGTGTTGAAGTTCCAAAAAACACTTTTAGAAATTCTTCTTTACCATCAAAGCTTTGCTTTGAATCAATAAAACGCTTTGTTAGAGTCTTTGGAGTTAAATGTGACATGATCCCTTGTATATGATTGTGTATAAGAACTAGTAATGCAACTATATTCCTAAAGCTAAAGTCGTGTAGGTTCGTGTTAAAGTTACAAAAACGCTTCTAGATCTTCTCCTTCACCCACAAAGATTTGATTTAAATCAATAAAACGCTTAGTTAGAGTCTTTGGAGTCAAATGTGACAAGATATCTTGTATATGATTGAGTGTAAGAACTAGACATGCAACTGGATTCTTAAAGCTAAAGTCATGTAGGTTTGTGTTGGAGTTCCAAAAACATTTGTACAACTTTTCCTTTACCAAAAAAGCTTTGCTTTGAATCAATAAAACACTTAGTTAGAGTCTTTGGCGTTTAATGTGAAAAGATCCCTTGTATATAATTGAGTATAAGAACTAGACATGCAACTCGATTCCTAAAGCTAAAGTCGTGTAGGTTTGTGTTAAAGTTACAAAAAACACTTCTAGAACTTCTCCTTCACCCACAAAGATTTTCTCTAAATCAATAAAACGCTTAGTTAGAGTCTTTGGAGTCAAATCTGATATGATCCCTTGTATATGATTGAGTATAAGAACTAGACATGCAACTGGATTCGTAAACCTAAAGTTGTGTAGGTTTTTGTTGAAGTTACAAAAAATACTTTTAGAACTTTTCTTTCACCTACAAAGCTTTTCTCTAAATCAATAAAACGCTTAGTTAGAGTCTTTGGAGTAACATGTGATATGATCCCTTATATATATGATTGAGTATAAGAACAAGACATGCAGTTGGATTCGTAAAGCTAAAGTTGTATAGGTTTGTGTTGAAGTTACAAAAAAGACTTCTAGAACTTTTTCTTTACCTACAAAGCTTTTCTCTACATGAATAAAACACTTAGTTAGAGTCTTTGGCGTTTAATGTGAAAAGATCCCTTGTATATGATTGAGTATAAGAACTAGACATGCAACTCGATTCCTAAAGCTAAAGTCGTGTAGGTTTGTGTTAAAGTTACAAAAAACACTTCTAGAACTTCTCCTTCACCCACAAAGATTTTCTCTAAATCAATAAAACGCTTAGTTAGAGTCTTTGGAGTCAAATCTGATATGATCCCTTGTATATGATTAAGTATAAGAACTAGACATGCAACAGGATTCGTAAACCTAAAGTTGTGTAGGTTTTTGTTGAAGTTACAAAAAACACTTTTAGAACTTTTCTTTCACCTACAAAGCTTTTCTCTAAATCAATAAAACGCTTAGTTAGAGTCTTTGGAGTCACATGTGATATGATCCCTTATATATATGATTGAGTATAAGAACAAGACATGCAGCTGGATTCGTAAAGCTAAAGTTGTGTAGGTTTGTGTTGACGTTACAAAAAAGACTTCTAGAACTTTTTCTTTACCCACAAAGCTTTTCTCTACATGAATAAAGCGCTTAGTTAGAGTCTTTGGATTCAAATGTGACACGATCCCTTGTATATGATTCAGTATACGAACTAGACATGCAACAGGATTTCTCATGCTAAAGTCCTATAGGTTTGTGTTGAAGTTCGAAAACACACTTCTAGAACTTCTCTTTCACCCACAAAGATTTTCTTTAAATCAACAAAATGCTTAGTTAGAGTCTTTGGAGTCAAGTGTGACATTATCAATTGTATATGATTAGGTATATGAACTAGGCATGATACTAGATTTCTCAAGCTAAATTCTTGTAGGTTTGCGTTGAAGTTCGAAAACACACTTTTAAAAACTTTTTCTTCACCCACAAAGATTTGCTTTGAATCAATAAAATGTTTAGTTTGAGTCTTTGGAGTCAAATGTGTCATTATCCCTTGTTTGTGATTAAGTATAACAACTAGACATGCAACTGGATTCCTAAAGCTAAAGTTGCGTAGGTTTGTGTTGAAATTCCAAAAAACATTTATAGAAATTCTTTTTTACCATCAAAGCTTTGCTTTGAATCAATAAAACGCTTAGTAAGATTCTTTGGAGTTATATGTGACATGATCCCAAAGCTAAAGTCGTGTAGGCTCGTGTTAAAGTTACAAAAACGCTTCTAGAACTTCTCCTTCACTCATAAAGATTTGATTTAGATCAACAAAACGCTTAGTTAGTGTTTTTGGATTCAAATGTGACAAGATCCTTTATATATGATTGAGTATACGAACTAGACATGCAACATGATTTCTCAATTTAAAGTCCTGTAGATTTATGTTGAAATTCGAAAACACACTTCTAGAACTTCTCCTTTACCCACAAAGATTTGCTTTGAATCAATAAAATGCTTAGTTTGAGGATTTGGAGTCAAATGTGGAATTTTCCCTTGTATGTGATTGAGTATAACAACTAGACATGCAACTGGATTCCTAAATCTAAAGTCGTGTAAGTTTGTGTTGAAGTTCCAAAAAACACTTTTAGAAATTCTTCTTTACCATCAAAGCTTTGCTTTGAATCAATAAAACGCTTTGTTAGAGTCTTTGGAGTTAAATGTGACATGATCCCTTGTATATGATTGTGTATAAGAACTAGTAATGCAACTATATTCCTAAAGCTAAAGTCGTGTAGGTTCGTGTTAAAGTTACAAAAACGCTTCTAGATCTTCTCCTTCACCCACAAAGATTTGATTTAAATCAATAAAACGCTTAGTTAGAGTCTTTGGAGTCAAATGTGACAAGATATCTTGTATATGATTGAGTGTAAGAACTAGACATGCAACTGGATTCTTAAAGCTAAAGTCATGTAGGTTTGTGTTGGAGTTCCAAAAAACATTTGTACAACTTTTCCTTTACCAAAAAAGCTTTGCTTTGAATCAATAAAACACTTAGTTAGAGTCTTTGGCGTTTAATGTGAAAAGATCCCTTGTATTTAATTGAGTATAAGAACTAGACATGCAACTCGATTCCTAAAGCTAAAGTCGTGTAGGTTTGTGTTAAAGTTACAAAAAACACTTCTAGAACTTCTCCTTCACCCACAAAGATTTTCTCTAAATCAATAAAACGCTTAGTTAGAGTCTTTGGAGTCAAATCTGATATGATCCCTTGTATATGATTGAGTATAAGAACTAGACATGCAACTGGATTCGTAAAACCTAAAGTTGTGTAGGTTTTGTTGAAGTTACAAAAAACACTTTTAGAACTTTTCTTTCACCTACAAAGCTTTTCTCTAAATCAATAAAACGCTTAGTTAGAGTCTTTGGAGTAACATGTGATATGATCCCTTATATATATGATTGAGTATAAGAACAAGACATGCAGCTGGATTCGTAAAGCTAAAGTTGTATAGGTTTGTGTTGAAGTTACAAAAAAGACTTCTAGAACTTTTTCTTTACCTACAAAGCTTTTCTCTACATGAATAAAACACTTAGTTAGAGTCTTTGGAGTTTAATGTGAAAAGATCCCTTGTATATGATTGAGTATAAGAACTAGACATGCAACTCGATTCCTAAAGCTAAAGTCGTGTAGGTTTGTGTTAAAGTTACAAAAAACACTTCTAGAACTTCTCCTTCACCCACAAAGATTTTCTCTAAATCAATAAAACGCTTAGTTAGAGTCTTTGGAGTCAAATCTGATACGATCCCTTGTATATGATTGAGTATAAGAACTAGACATGCAACTGGATTCGTAAACCTAAAGTTGTGTAGGTTTTTGTTGAAGTTACAAAAAACACTTTTAGAACTTTTCTTTCACCTACAAAGCTTTTTTTTAAATCAACAAAACGCTTAGTTAGAGTCTTTGGAGTCACATGTGATATGATCCCTTATATATATGATTGACTATAAGAACAAGACATGCAACTGGATTCGAAAAGCTAAAGTTGTGTAGGTTTGTGTTGAAGTTACAAAAAAGACTTCTAGAACTTTTTTTTCACCCACAAAGCTTTTTTCTACATGAATAAAGCGCTTAGTTAGAGTCTTTGAATTCAACTGTGACGCGATCCCTTGTATATGATTCAGTATACGAACTAGACGTGCAACAGGATTTCTCATGCTAAAGTCCTGTAGGTTTGTGTTGAAGTTCGAAAACACACTTCTAGAACTTCTCTTTCACCCACAAAGATTTTCTTTAAATCAACAAAATGCTTAGTTAGAGTCTTTGGAGTCAAGTGTGACATGATCCATTGTATATGATTAGGTATATGAACTAGGCATGATACAGGATTTCTCAAGCTAAATTCTTGTAGGTTTGCGTTGAAGTTCGAAAACACACTTTTAAAACTTTTCCTTCATCCACAATGATTTGCCTTGAATGAATAAAATGTTTAGTTTGAGTCTTTGGAGTGAAATGTGTCATTATCCCTTGTTTGTGATTAAGTATAACAACTAGACATGCAACTGGATTCCTAAAGCTAAAGTTGCGTAGGTTTGTGTTGAAATTCCAAAAAACATTTATAGAAATTCTTTTTTACCATCAAAGCTTTGCTTTGAATCAATAAAATGCTTAGTAAGATTCTTTGGAGTTATATGTGACATGATCCCAAAGCTAAAGTCGTGTAAGCTCGTGTTAAAGTTACAAAAACGCTTCTAGAACTTCTCCTTCACTCATAAAGATTTGATTTAGATCAACAAAACGCTTAGTTAGTGTCTTTGGATTCAAATGTGACAAGATCCTTTATATATGATTGAGTATACGAACTAGACATGCAACATGATTTCTCAATTTAAAGTCCTGTAGATTTATGTTGAAATTCGAAAACACACTTCTAGAACTTCTCCTTTACCCACAAAGATTTGCTTTGAATCAATAAAATGCTTAGTTTGAGGATTTGGAGTCAAATGTGGAATTTTCCCTTGTATGTCATTGAGTATAGCAACTAGACATGCAACTGGATTCCTAAATATAAAGTCGTGTAAGTTTGTGTTGAAGTTCCAAAAAACTCTTTTAGAAATTCTTCTTTACCATCAAAGCTTTGCTTTGAATCAATAAAACGCTTTGTTAGAGTCTTTGGAGTTAAATGTGACATGATCACTTGTATATGATTGTGTATAAGAACTAATAATGTAACTATATTCCTAAAGCTAAAGTCGTGTAGGTTCGTGTTAAAGTTACAAAAACGCTTCTAGAACTTCTCCTTCACCCACAAAGATTTGATTTAAATCAATAAAACGCTTAGTTAGAGTCTTTGGAGTCAAATGTGACAAGATATCTTGTATATGATTGAGTGTAAGAACTAGACATGCAACTGGATTCTTAAAGCTAAAGTCATGTAGGTTTGTGTTGGAGTTCAAAAAACATTTGTACAACTTTTCCTTTACCAACAAAGCTTTGCTTTGAATCAATAAAACACTTAGCTAGAGTCTTTGGAGTTTAATGTGAAAAGATCCCTTGTATATAATTGAGTATAAGAACTAGACATGCAACTCGATTCCTAAAGCTAAAGTCGTGTAGGTTTGTGTTAAAGTTACAAAAACCACTTCTAGAACTTCTCCTTCACCCACATAGATTTTCTCTAAATCAATAAAACGCTTAGTTAGAGTCTTTGTAGTCAAATCTGATATGATCCCTTGTATATGATTGAGTATAAGAACTAGACATGCAACTGGATTCGTAAACCTAAAGTTGTGTAGGTTTTTGTTGAAGTTACAAAAAACACTTTTAGAACTTTTCTTTCACCTACAAAGCTTTTTTTCTAAATCAATAAAACGCTTAGTTAGAGTCTTTGGAGTCACATGTGATATGATCCCTTATATATATGATTGAGTATAAGAACAAGACATGCAACTGGATTCGTAAAGCTAAAGTTGTGTAGGTTTGTGTTGAAGTTACAAAAAAGACTTCTAGAACTTTTTCTTCACCCACAAAGCTTTTCTCTACATGAATAAAGCGCTTAGTTAGAGTCTTTGGATTCAAATGTGACACGATCCCTTGTATATGATATAGTATACGAACTAGACATGCAACAGGATTTCTCATGCTAAAGTCCTATAGGTTTGTGTTGAAGTTCGAAAACACACTTCTAGAACTTCTCTTTCACCCACAAAGTTTAAATCAACAAAATGCTTAGTTAGAGTCTTTGGAGTCAAGTGTGACCTGATCCATTGTATATGATTAGGTATATGAACTAGGCATGATACTGGATTTCTCAAGCTAAATTCTTGTAGGTTTGCGTTGAAGTTCGAAAACACACTTTTAAAACTTTTCCTTCACCCACAAATATTTGCTTTGAATCAATAAAATGTTTAGTTTGAGTCTTTGGAGTCAAATGTGTCATTATCCCTTGTTTGTGATTAAGTATAACAACTAGACATGCAACTGGATTCCTAAAGCTAAAGTTGCGTAGGTTTGTGTTGAAATTCCAAAAAACATTTATAGAAATTCTTTTTTACCATCAAAGCTTTGCTTTGAATCAATAAAACGCTTAGTAAGATTCTTTAGAGTTATATGTGACATGATCCCAAAGCTAAAGTTGTGTAAGCTCGTGTTAAAGTTACAAAAACGCTTCTAGAACTTCTCCTTCACTCATAAAGATTTGATTTAGATCAACAAAACGCTTAGTTAATGTCTTTGGATTCAAATGTGACAAGATCCCTTGTATATGATTGAGTATACGAACTAGACATGCAACATGATTTCTCAATTTAAAGTCCTGTAGATATATGTTGAAATTCGAAAACACACTTCTAGAACTTCTCCTTTACCCACAAAGATTTGCTTTGAATCAATAAAATGCTTAGTTTGAGGATTTGGAGTCAAATGTGGAATTTTCCCTTGTATGTGATTGAGTATGACAACTAGACATGCAACTGGATTCCTAAATCTAAACTCGTGTAAGTTTGTGTTGAAGTTCCAAAAAATACTTTTAGTAATTCTTCTTTACCATCAAAGCTTTGCTTTGAATCAATAAAACGCTTTGTTAGAGTCTTTGGAGTTAAATGTGACATGATCACTTGTATATGATTGTCTATAAGAACTAGTAATGCAACTATATTCCTAAAGCTAAAGTCGTGTAGGTTCGTGTTAAAGTTACAAAAACGCTTCTAGAACTTCTCCTTCACCCACAAAGATTTGATTTAAATCAATAAAACGCTTAGTTAGAGTTTTTGGAGTCAAATGTGACAAGATATCTTGTATATGATTGAGTGTAAGAACTAGACATGCAACTGGATTCTTAAAGCTAAAGTCATGTAGGTTTGTGTTGGAGTTCCAAAAAACATTTGTACAACTTTTCCTTTACCAACAAAGCTTTGCTTTGAATCAATAAAACACTTAGTTAGAGTCTTTGGAGTTTAATGTGAAAAGATCCCTTGTATATGATTGAGTATAAGAACTAGACATGCAACTCGATTCCTAAAGCTAAAGTCGTGTAGGTTTGTCTTAAAGTTACAAAAAACACTTCTAGAACTTCTCCTTCACCAACAAAGATTTTCTCTAAATCAATAAAACGCTTAGTTAGAGTCTTTGGATTCAAATATGATATGATCCCTTGTATATGATTGAGTATAAGAACTAGACATGCAACTGGATTCGTAAACCTAAAGTTATGTAGGTTTTTGTTGAAGTTACAAAAAACACTTTCAGAACTTTTCTTTCACCTACAAAACTTTTTTCTAAATCAATAAAACGCTTAGTTAGAGTCTTTGGAGTCACATGTGATATGATCCCTTATATATATGATTGAGTATAAGAACAAGACATGCAACTGGATTCGTAAAGCTAAAGTTGTGTAGGATTGTGTTGAAGTTACAAAAAAGACTTCTAGAACTTTTTCTTCACCCACAAAGCTTTTCTCTACATGAATAAAGCGCTTAGTTAGAGTCTTTGGATTCAAATGTGACACGATCCCTTGTATATGATTCAGTATACGAACTAGACATGCAACAGGATTTCTCATGCTAAAGTCCTGTAGGTTTGTGTTGAAGTTCGAAAACATACTTCTAGAACTTCTCTTTCACCCACAAAGTTTAAATCAACAAAATACTTAGTTAGAGTCTTTGGAGTCAAGTGTGACCTGATCCATTGTATATGATTAGGTATATGAACTAGGCATGATACTGGATTTCTCAAGCTAAATTCTTGTAGGTTTGCGTTGAAGTTCGAAAACACACTTTTAAAACTTTTCCTTCACCCACAAAGATTTGCTTTGAATGAATAAAATGTTTAGTTTGAGTCTTTGGAGTCAAATGCGTCATTATCCCTTGTTTGTGATTAAGTATAACAACTAGACATGCAACTGGATTCCTAAAGCTAAAGTTGCGTAGGTTTGTGTTGAAATTCCAAAAAACATTTATAGAAATTCTTTTTTACCATCAAAGCTTTGCTTTGAATCAATAAAACGCTTAGTAAGATTCTTTGGAGTTATATGTGACATGATCCCAAAGCTAAAGTCGTGTAAGCTCGTGTTAAAGTTACAAAAACGCTTCTAGAACTTCTCCTTCACTCATAAAGATTTGATTTAGATCAACAAAACGCTTAGTTAGTGTCTTTGGATTCAAATGTGACAAGATCCCTTGTATATGATTGAGTATACGAACTAGACATGCAACATGATTTCTCAATTTAAAGTCCTGTAGATTTATGTTGAAATTCGAAAACACACTTCTAGAACTTCTCCTTTACCCACAAAGATTTGCTTTGAATCAATAAAATGCTTAGTTTGAGGATTTGGAGTAAAATGTGGAATTTTCCCTTGTATGTGATTGAGTATAACAAGTAGACATGCAACTGGATTCCTAAATCTAAAGTCGTGTAAGTTTGTGTTGAAGTTCCAAAAAACACTTTTAGAAATTCTTCTTTACCATCAAAGCTTTGCTTTGAATCAATAAAACGCTTTGTTAGAGTGTTTGGAGTTACATGTGACATGATCACTTGTATATGATTGTATATAAGAACTAGTAATGCAACTATATTCCTAAAGCTAAAGTCATGTAGGTTCGTGTTAAAGTTACAAAAACGCTTCTAGAACTTCTCCTTCACCCACAAAGATTTGATTGAAATCAATAAAACGCTTAGTTAGAGTCTTTGGAGTCAAATGTGACAAGATATCTTGTATATGATTGAGTGTAAGAACTAGACATGCAATTGGATTCTTAAAGCTAAAGTCATGTAGGTTTGTGTTGGAGTTCCAAAAAACATTTGTACAACTTTTCCTTTACCAACAAAGCTTTGCTTTGAATCAATAAAACACTTAGTTAGAGTCTTTGGAGTTTAATGTGACATGATCCCTTGTATATGATTGAGTATAAGAACTAGACATGCAACTCGATTCCTAAAGCTAAAGTCGTGTAGGTTTTTGTTAAAGTTACAAAAAACACTTCTAGAACTTCTCCTTCACCCACAAAGATTTTCTCTAAATCAATAAAACGCTTAGTTAGAGTCTTTGGAGTCAAATCTGATATGATCCCTTGTATATGATTGAGTATAAGAACTAGACATGCAACTGGATTCGTAAACCTAAAGTTGTGTAGGTTTTTGTTGAAGTTACAAAAAACACTTCTAGAACTTTTCTTCACCTACAAAGCTTTTCTCTAAATCAATAAAACGCTTAGTTAGAGTCTTTGGAGTCACATGTGATATGATCCCTTATATATATGATTGAGTATAAGAACAAGACATGCAACTGGATTCGTAAAGCTAAAGTTGTGTAGGTTTGTGTTGAAGTTACCAAAAAGACTTCTAGAACTTTTTTTCACCCACAAAGCTTTTCTCTACATGAATAAAGCGCTTAGTTAGAGTCTTTGGATTCAAATGTGACGCGATCCCTTGTGTATGATTCAGTATACGAACTAGACATGCAACAGGATTTCTCATGCTAAAGTCCTGTAGGTTTGTGTTGAAGTTCGAAAACACACTTCTAGAACTTCTCTTTCACCCACAAAGATTTTCTTTAAATCAACAAAATGCTTAGTTAGAGTCTATGGAGTCAAGTGTGACCTGATCCATTGTATATGATTAGGTATATGAACTAGGCATGATACTGGATTTCTCAAGCTAAATTTTTGTAGGTTTGCGTTGAAGTTCGAAAACACACTTTTAAAACTTTTCCTTCACCCACAAAGATTTGCTTTGAATCAATAAAATGTTTAGTTTGAGTCTTTGGAGTCAAATGTGTCATTATCCTTTTTTTGTGATTAAGTATAACAACTAGACATGCAACTGGATTCCTAAAGCTAAAGTTGCGTAGGTTTGTGTTGAAATTCCAAAAAACATTTATAGAAATTCTTTTTTACCATCAAAGCTTTGCTTTGAATCAATAAAACGCTTAGTAAGATTCTTTGGAGTTATATGTGACATGATCCCAAAGCTAAAGTCGTGTAAGCTCGTGTTAAAGTTACAAAAACGCTTCTAGAACTTCTCCTTCACTCATAAAGATTTGATTTAGATCAACAAAACGCTTAGTTAGTGTCTTTGGATTCAAATGTGACAAGATCCCTTGTATATGATTGAGTATACGAACTAGACATGCAACATGATTTCTCAATTTAAAGTCCTGTAGATTTATGTTGAAATTCGAAAACACACTTCTAGAACTTCTCCTTTACCCACAAAGATTTGCTTTGAATCAATAAAATGCTTAGTTTGAGGATTTGGAGTAAAATGTGGAATTTTCCCTTGTATGTGATTGAGTATAACAACTAGACATGCAACTGGATTCCTAAATCTAAAGTCGTGTAAGTTTGTGTTGAAGTTCCAAAAAACACTTTTAGAAATTCTTCTTTACCATCAAAGCTTTGCTTTGAATCAATAAAACGCTTTGTTAGAGTGTTTGGAGTTACATGTGACATGATCACTTGTATATGATTGTGTATAAGAACTAGTAATGCAACTATATTCCTAAAGCTAAAGTCATGTAGGTTCGTGTTAAAGTTACAAAAACGCTTCTAGAACTTCTCCTTCACCCACAAAGATTTGATTGAAATCAATAAAACGCTTAGTTAGAGTCTTTGGAGTCAAATGTGACAAGATATCTTGTATATGATTGAGTGTAAGAACTAGACATGCAATTGGATTCTTAAAGCTAAAGTCATGTAGGTTTGTGTTGGAGTTCCAAAAAACATTTGTACAACTTTTCCTTTACCAACAAAGCTTTGCTTTGAATCAATAAAACACTTAGTTAGAGTCTTTGGAGTTTAATGTGAAATGATCCCTTGTATATGATTGAGTATAAGAACTAGACATGCAACTCGATTCCTAAA
Organism: Turritis glabra; assembly: GCA_900406565.1. Lineage (NCBI taxonomy): Eukaryota > Viridiplantae > Streptophyta > Magnoliopsida > Brassicales > Brassicaceae > Turritis > Turritis glabra. Next base: position 7,727 of record OVBN01000106.1, on the reverse strand, counting down.
GCTAAAGTCGTGTAGGTTTGTGTTAAAGTTACAAAAAACACTTCTAGAACTTCTCCTTCACCCACAAAGATTTTCTCTAAATCAATAAAACGCTTAGTTAGAGTCTTTGGAGTCAAATCTGATATGATCCCTTGTATATGATTGAGTATAAGAACTAGACATGCAACTGGATTCGTAAACCTAAAGTTGTGTAGGTTTTTGTTGAAGTTACAAAAAACACTTCTAGAACTTTTCCTTCACCTACAAAGCTTTTCTCTAAATCAATAAAACGCTTAGTTAGAGTCTTTGGAGTCACATGTGATATGATCCCTTATATATATGATTGAGTATAAGAACAAGACATGCAACTGGATTCGTAAAGCTAAAGTTGTGTAGGTTTGTGTTGAAGTTACCAAAAAGACTTCTAGAACTTTTTTTCACCCACAAAGCTTTTTTCTACATGAATAAAGCGCTTAGTTAGAGTCTTTGGATTCAAATGTGACACGATCCCTTGTATATGATTCAGTATACGAACTAGACATGCAACAGGATTTCTCATGCTAAAGTCCTGTAGGTTTGTGTTGAAGTTCGAAAACACACTTCTAGAACTTCTCTTTCACCCACAAAGATTTTCTTTAAATCAACAAAATGCTTAGTTAGAGTCTATGGAGTCAAGTGTGACCTGATCCATTGTATATGATTAGGTATATGAACTAGGCATGATACTGGATTTCTCAAGCTAAATTCTTGTAGGTTTGCGTTGAAGTTCGAAAACACACTTTTAAAACTTTTCCTTCACCCACAAAGATTTGCTTTGAATCAATAAAATGTTTAGTTTGAGTCTTTGGAGTCAAATGTGTCATTATCCTTTTTTTGTGATTAAGTATAACAACTAGACATGCAACTGGATTCCTAAAGCTAAAGTTGCGTAGGTTTGTGTTGAAATTCCAAAAAACATTTATAGAAATTCTTTTTTACCATCAAAGCTTTGCTTTGAATCAATAAAACGCTTAGTAAGATTCTTTGGAGTTATATGGGACATGATCCCAAAGCTAAAGTCGTGTAGGCTCGTGTTAAAGTTACAAAAACGCTTCTAGAACTTCTCCTTCACTCATAAAGATTTGATTTAGATCAACAAAACGCTTAGTTAGTGTCTTTGGATTCAAATGTGACAAGATCCCTTGTATATGATTGAGTATACAAACTAGACATGCAACAGGATTTCTCAATTTAAAGTCCTGTAGATTTATGTTGAAATTCGAAAACACACTTCTAGAACTTCTCCTTTACCCACAAAGATTTGCTTTGAATCAATAAAATGCTTAGTTTGAGGATTTGGAGTCAAATGTGGAATTTTCCCTTGTATGTGATTGAGTATAACAACTAGACATGCAACTGGATTCCTAAATCTAAAGTCGTGTAAGTTTGTGTTGAAGTTCCAAAAAACACTTTTAGAAATTCTTCTTTACCATCAAAGCTTTGCTTTGAATCAATAAAACGCTTTGTTAGAGTCTTTGGAGTTAAATGTGACATGATCCCTTGTATATGATTGTGTATAAGAACTAGTAATGCAACTATATTCCTAAAGCTAAAGTCGTGTAGGTTCGTGTTAAAGTTACAAAAACGCTTCTAGATCTTCTCCTTCACCCACAAAGATTTGATTTAAATCAATAAAACGCTTAGTTAGAGTCTTTGGAGTCAAATGTGACAAGATATCTTGTATATGATTGAGTGTAAGAACTAGACATGCAACTGGATTCTTAAAGCTAAAGTCATGTAGGTTTGTGTTGGAGTTCCAAAAAACATTTGTACAACTTTTCCTTTACCAAAAAAGCTTTGCTTTGAATCAATAAAACACTTAGTTAGAGTCTTTGGCGTTTAATGTGAAAAGATCCCTTGTATATAATTGAGTATAAGAACTAGACATGCAACTCGATTCCTAAAGCTAAAGTCGTGTAGGTTTGTGTTAAAGTTACAAAAAACACTTCTAGAACTTCTCCTTCACCCACAAAGATTTTCTCTAAATCAATAAAACGCTTAGTTAGAGTCTTTGGAGTCAAATCTGATATGATCCCTTGTATATGATTGAGTATAAGAACTAGACATGCAACTGGATTCGTAAACCTAAAGTTGTGTAGGTTTTTGTTGAAGTTACAAAAAACACTTTTAGAACTTTTCTTTCACCTACAAAGCTTTTTTCTAAATCAATAAAAACGCTTAGTTAGAGTCTTTGGAGTCACATGTGATATGATCCCTTATATATATGATTTGAGTATAAGAACAAGACATGCAACTGGATTCGTAAAGCTAAAGTTGTGTAGGTTTGTGTTGAAGTTACAAAAAAGACTTCTAGAACTTTTTCTTCACCCACAAAGCTTTTCTCTACATGAATAAAGCGCTTAGTTAGAGTCTTTGGATTCAAATGTGACACGATCTCTTGTATATGATTCAGTATACGAACTAGACATGCAACAGGATTTCTCATGCTAAAGTCCTGTAGGTTTGTGTTGAAGTTCGAAAACACACTTCTAGAACTTCTCTTTCACCCACAAAGTTTAAATCAACAAAATGCTTAGTTAGAGTCTTTGGAGTCAAGTGTGACTGATCCATTGTATATGATTAGGTATATGAACTAGGCATGATACTGGATTTCTCAAGCTAAATTCTTGTAGGTTTGTGTTGAAGTTCGAAAAACACACTTTTAAAATTTTTCCTTCACCCACAAAGATTTTACTTTGAATGAAATAAAATGTTTAGTTTGAGTCTTTGGAGTCCAATGTGTCATTATCCCTTGTTTGTGATTAAGTATAACAACTAGACATGCAACTGGATTCCTAAAGCTAAAGTTGCGTAGGTTTGTGTTGAAATTCCAAAAAACATTTATAGAAATTCTTTTTTACCATCAAAGCTTTGCTTTGAATCAATAAAACGCTTAGTAAGATTCTTTGGAGTTATATGTGACATGATCCCAAAGCTAAAGTCGTGTAGGCTCGTGCTTAAAGTTACAAAAACGCTTCTAGAACTTCTCCTTCACTCATAAAGATTTGATTTAGATCAACAAAACGCTTAGTTAGTGTCTTTGGATTCAAATGTGACAAGATCCCTTGTATATGATTGAGTATACGAACTAGACATGCAACAGGATTTCTCAATTTAAAGTCCTGTAGATTTATGTTGAAATTCGAAAACACACTCTAGAACTTCTCCTTTACCCACAAAGATTTGCTTTGAATCAATAAAATGCTTAGTTTGAGGATTTGGAGTCAAATGTGGAATTTTCCCTTGTATGTGATTGAGTATAACAACTAGACATGCAACTGGATTCCTAAATCTGAAGTCGTGTAAGTTTGTGTTGAAGTTCCAAAAAACACTTTTAGAAATTCTTCTTTACCATCAAAGCTTTGCTTTGAATTAATAAAATGCTTTGTTAGAGTCTTTGGAGTTATATGTGACATGATCCCTTGTATATGATTGTGTATAAGAACTAGTAATGCAACTATATTCCTAAAGCTAAAGTCGTGTAGGTTCGTGTTAAAGTTACAAAAACGCTTCTAGAACTTCTCCTTCACCCACAAAGATTTGATTTAAATCAATAAAACGCTTAGTTAGAGTCTTTGGAGTCAAATATGACAAGATATCTTGTATATGATTGAGTGTAAGAACTAGACATGCAACTGGATTCTTAAAGCTAAAGTCATGTACGTTTGTGTTGGAGTTCCAAAAAACATTTGTACAACTTTTCCTTTACCATCAAAGCTTTGCTTTGAATCAATAAAACACTTAGTTAGAGTCTTTGGAGTTTAATGTGAAAAGATCCCTTGTATATGATTGAGTATAAGAACTAGACATGCAACTCGATTCCTAAAGCTAAAGTCGTGTAGGTTTGTGTTAAAGTTACAAAAAAACACTTCTAGAACTTCTCCTTCACCCACAAAGATTTTCTCTAAATCAATAAAACGCTTAGTTAGAGTTTTTGGAGTCAAATCTGATATGATCCCTTGTATATGATTGAGTATAAGAACTAGACATGCAACTGGATTCGTAAACCTAAAGTTGTGTAGGTTTTTGTTGAAGTTACAAAAAACACTTCTAGAACTTTTCCTTCACCTACAAAGCTGTTCTCTAAATCAATAAAACGCTTAATTAGAGTCTTTGGAGTCACATGTGATATGATCCCTTATATATATGATTGAGTATAAGAACAAGACATGCAACTGGATTCGTAAAGCTAAAGTTGTGTAGGTTTGTGTTGAAGTTACAAAAAAGACTTCTAGAACTTTTTCTTCACCACAAAGCTTTTCTCTACATGAATAAAGCGCTTAGTTAGAGTCTTTGGATTCAAATGTGACACGATCCCTTGTATATGATTCAGTATACGAACTAGACATGCAACAGGATTTCTCATGCTAAAGTCCTGTACGTTTGTGTTGAAGTTCGAAAACACACTTCTAGAACTTCTCTTTCACCCACAAAGATTTTCTTTAAATCAACACAATGCTTAGTTAGAGTCTTTGGAGTCAAGTGTGACATGATCCATTGTATATGATTGAGTATCACAACTAGACAAGCAACAAGATTCCTAAAGCTAAAGTCGTGTAGGTTTGTTTTGAAGTTCCAAAAAACATTTTTAGAAATTCTTGTTTACCATCAAAGCTTTGCTTTGAATCAATAAAACGCTTAGTTAGACTCTTTGGAGTTAAATATGGCATGATCCCTTGTATATGATTGTGTATAAGAACTAGTAATGCAACAATATTCCTAAAGCCAAAATCTTGTAGGTTCGTGTTAAAGTTACAAAAACGCTTCTAGAACTTCTCCTTCACCCACAAATATTTGATTTAAATTAATAAAACGCTTAGTTAGAGTGTTTGGAGTCAAATCTGACAAGATCTCTTGTATATGATTGAGCATAAGAACTAGACATGCAACTAGATTCCTTAAGCTAAAGTGGTGTAGGTTTTGTGTTGAAGTTCCAAAAACTATTTGTAAAACTTTTCCTTTACCAACAAAGCTTTGCTTTATATCAATAAAACACTTAGTTAGAGTCTTTAGAGTTAAATGTTACATGATCCCTTGAATATGATTGAGTATAAGAACTAGACATGCAACTGGATTCCTAAATCTAAAGTCGTGTAGGTTTGTGTTAAAGTTACAAAAAACATTTCTAGAATTTCTCCTTCACCCACAAAGATTTTCTCTAAATTAATAAGACGCTTAATTAGAGTCTTTTGGAGTCAAATGTGACATGATCCATTGTATATAATTGAGTATAAGAATCTAGGCATGCTACTGGATTCCTAAAGCTAAAGTTGTGTAGGTTTGTGTTGAAGTTACAAAAAACACTTCTAGAACTTTTCCTTCACCCACAAATGTTTTCTCTAAATCAATAAAATACTTAGTTAGAGTCTTTGGAGTCAACTGAGACATGATCCTTGTATATGATTGAGTATAAGAACTAGACATGCAACTGGATTCGTAAAGCTAAAGTTGTGTAGGTTTGTGTTGAAGTTACAAAAAAAACATTTCTATAACTTCTCCTTCACCCACAAAGATTTTCTCTAAATCAATAAACGCTTAATTAGAGTCTTTGGAGTCAACTCTGACATGATCCCTTGTATATGATGAGTATAAGAACTAGACATGCAACTGGATTCGTTAAAGCTAAAGTTGTGTAGGTTTGGTGTTGAAGTTACAAAAAAGACTTCTAGAACTTTTTCTTCACCCACAAAGCTTTTCTCTAAATCAATAAAGCGCTTAGTTAGAGTCTTTGGATTCAAAATGTGACATGATCCCTTGTATATGATTAAGTATACGAACTAGACACGCAACTGAATTTCTCAAGCTAAAGTCATGTAGGTTTGTGTTGAAGTTCAAAAACACACTTCTAGAACTTCTCTTTCACCCACAAAGATTTGCTTTGAATCGACAAAATGCATAGTTTGAGTCTTTGTAGTCAAATGTGGCATTATCCCTTGTATGTGATTGAGTATACAACTAGACATGCAACTTGATTCTTAAAGCTAAAGTTGTGTAGGTTTGTGTTGAAGTTCCAAAAAAATATTTGTAGCACTTTTTCTTTAACAACAAAGCTTTGCTTTGAATCAATAAATTGATTAGTTAGTGACTTTAAAGTTAAATGTGACATGATCCCTTGTATATGATTGAGTATACGAACTAGACATTTAACTGGATTCGTGTTGAATTTTCCCTTGTATGTGATTGAGTATAAGAACTAGACATGCAACTCGATTCCTAAAGCTAAAGTCGTGTAGGTTTGTGTTAAAGTTACAAAAAACACTTCTAGAACTTCTCCTTCACCCACAAAATTTTCTCTAAATCAATAAAACGCTTAGTTAGAGTCTTTGGAGTCAAATCTGATACGATCCCTTGTATATGATTGAGTATAAGAACTAGACATGCAACTGGATTCGTAAACCTAAAGTTGTGTAGGTTTTTGTTGAAGTTACAAAAAACACTTTTAGAACTTTTCTTTCACCTACAAAGCTTTTTTCTAAATCAATAAAACGCTTAGTTAGAGTCTTTGGAGTCACATGTGATATGATCCCTTATATATATGATTGAGTATAAGAACAAGACATGCAACTGGATTCGTAAAGCTAAAGTTGTGTAGGTTTGTGTTGAAGTTACAAAAAAGACTTCTAGAACTTTTTTTTCACCCACAAAGCTTTTTCTACATGAATAAAGCGCTTAGTTAGAGTCTTTGAATTCAATGTGACGCGATCCCTTGTATATGATTCAGTATACGAACTAGACATGCAACAGGATTTCTCATGCTAAAGTCCTGTAGGTTTGTGTTGAAGTTCGAAAACACACTTCTAGAACTTCTCTTTCACCCACAAAGATTTTCTTTAAATCAACAAAATGCTTAGTTAGAGTCTTTGGAGTCAAGTGTGACATGATCCATTGTATATGATTAGGTATATGAACTAGGCATGATACAGGATTTCTCAAGCTAAATTCTTGTAGGTTTGCGTTGAAGTTCGAAAACACACTTTTAAAACTTTTCCTTCACCCACAAAGATTTGCTTTGAATCAATAAAATGTTTAGTTTGAGTCTTTGGAGTGAAATGTGTCATTATCCCTTGTTTGTGATTAAGTATAACAACTAGACATGCAACTGGATTCCTAAAGCTAAAGTTGCGTAGGTTTGTGTTGAAATTCCAAAAAACATTTATAGAAATTCTTTTTTACCATCAAAGCTTTGCTTTGAATCAATAAAACGCTTAGTAAGATTCTTTGGAGTTATATGTGACATGATCCCAAAGCTAAAGTCGTGTAAGCTCGTGTTAAAGTTACAAAAACGCTTCTAGAACTTCTCCTTCACTCATAAAGATTTGATTTAGATCAACAAAACGCTTAGTTAGTGTCTTTGGATTCAAATGTGACAAGATCCCTTGTATATGATTGAGTATACGAACTAGACATGCAACAGGATTTCTCAATTTAAAGTCCTGTAGATTTATGTTGAAATTCGAAAACACACTTCTAGAACTTCTCCTTTACCCACAAAGATTTGCTTTGAATCAATAAAATGCTTAGTTTGAGGATTTGGAGTCAAATGTGGAATTTTCCTTGTATGTGATTGAGTATAACAACTAGACATGCAACTGGATTCCTAAATCTAAAGTCGTGTAAGTTTGTGTTGAAGTTCCAAAAAACACTTTTAGAAATTCTTCTTTACCATCAAAGCTTTGCTTTGAATCAATAAAACGCTTTGTTAGAGTCTT